>JAPYZI010000723.1:0-69272 GCA_030523105.1 Ophioninae sp. A BG-2022a
TTACTTTTAAACTGTACGAAATTTCTATTATGCGATTAGCTGCGAGTGAAAAGTTTGATGAAAATTGCAGTGCTGAAAACCGATCGATCGCAAAGACGCTTCAGGTATCAAATCGTAATATTCCTCATCGAATTCTCATGAACATGAACGCTTCGATACATATATGAAGCGTATGTAGGATTGTACTTCGTCAAATGAGAAAATCGGAGCGTTCTGCAGTCACAAAAACAACAAAAATTGATTAAGGGTTCTTCACCTCGAAAATGTTTTTATTCCTGGTGAAGTTTGATTTCGAATCAGTCATTATCGATTTTCTTCGATTACGTTTGAAAGAAACTTGAAAACGATTACTTTTAAACTGTACGAAATTTCTATTATTACGAAATTTCTATTATGCGATTAGCTGCGAGTGAAAAGTTTGATGAAAATTGCAGTGCTGAAAACCGATCGATCGCAAAGACGCGTAAGGTATCAAATCGTAATATTCCTCATCGAGTTCTCATGAGTACGAACGCTACGATATATATGCGGAGCGTGTGAACCTCGGCCCGATTAGCATGTTTGCATTGCCAAGTTCTACGATAAGTTTATCTCGACTTTCGTGTCGACGTCTAATAAAAGTGGCGAGGAACGGGGGGGGGGGGGGGGGAGTGGAAAGCAGCATTCTTCGATGACGCGCGAACGGGTGCTGTGTGACGAGTCTGGATGAGGACATAGGCGCGATAATTCTCAAGCGTCATTAATAACTTAACCGAGATTGATAAATTCCCAGCGCGAAACGATGCGACACGCTTTATCCAGTGATCACTGGAGTTGGCTAAACACGATTCTCGTGTCCGCGCATGCGCGAGGAACCCGTGACGACGTTCGAGTTTTCTCGAGGTGAGGAGAACTCCGGTTAGAGAGGAAATTCAAATCACGTCGCCATACCGATCGCGATTGAGAGCTATCGACAGAGGAAAGACGGAAAGCCAGAGAGCGAGTTCTCTCTGTTTATTTTTTATTCTTTTTCAGCCTCAAATGAAACCAACTCGAAACGAGCGTCCAAGGATCGTACCGTCGACCCGCTCGTATCCTGGATGCGAGCGTGCGAAACGCAAATTATTTATGCACAATTCCTCGCAAACGCCTCCGTTACGAAGAGGCCTTCGATCCAGATAAATACGTCCACCGTCGCAGCCGTCATCAAACATCGTTCAGATAATTCACCGAGCTCTCAATCAATGCACTCCCAATCACCGACATAAAATTTACGCGACGAACACGCGCGCCTATTTTTTTTTATAAATAATAAAGAAACATTGATACAATTATATCTCGGGGATAAAATATTTCAGTGGTGTAAACTCCGTATATTCTCAAATATTTATTTTTAGTAAATATTCGGAAGTTTAACTCATGTCAGAATCCAGCCGATTTTATCTGTTTGTTTGGGTTCGTTTGTTTGGTTTCCCGCTTTTTCGCGGGAGTTGCTCTTCCGAATATTTGCCTTATTTTTATATTATTAAGAATATTATTAATCTCGCCAATCATCCAATACATCCAACATCCAACTACCCAGCATCGGTCAATGAAAACCACAACCTTCATTGAAACGAATAAAAAAGAATACGAAAAAAATGGTTAACTAAGGAAACTAAATAATCAATGAGCTTTTCCATCGTGGATGAATAACGCGAAAGTATATTTGATTTTCAGTGCGTCGAGGGATTTAATATACGCTCGTACGAATATAAAGTCTTCTCGTCTTCGTGGACGGTTGCGGAGCTTATCGAAGCGAGAGTGGCGAGTTACGCGACGACGACGACGACGACGACGACGACGACAACGACAACGGACAGCTCGTTAAGCCGGTGGTGTTCTCATCGCAGTAGCCGGGGCACTGTGTCTCTGTGCCACAAGACGAATACGCAACTCGGCTACGTTTGCCTCATGGCGTACACCAGCTCAGGAATCCGTTGGACGTTCGTACTCGTCAGAAGTCGCGCGTGTGTGGATGCAGTCTCTCGAGAATCGAATGCAATTTCCCCCCCCCCTCCCCCGCCAGCTCTCTCGCTCCTCCTCCCACCAAAATCGCGACGTCCTGCCAGCGGGACACGCCATTTCATTTCTGCCAGTCCGATTTTTTTTTAAACCTCGTGAAATGCCACTAATAACAGAAACGAGGCGCTCCCGTCGCGCACTTAGACCGGCTTATTTACATACGCCAGATGCATTTGGCTCTCGGCTTGCTCCAGCATTTACTGAAGAGAAAAAGAGAAAGAGGGAGAGAGAGAGAGAGCAAAGTCCTTTCCTCTCTTCTCCACTCGACAAGTAAGAAGGGGCGGGATGGGGAGAGGGATAGATCATGAATATCGACCGTTACCCACATTCTCCGCATCTTGATTTTCCTTAGCGCCATATCGGTAGTTTCCGCACTCAACTTTTGCTCAGTTTTACCCAGTGCGCTCCTCTTGATTTTGACTTTTGCAGAATTCAATGAATTCATTGGAAATCTACAACGAAAAGCTGCGATGAAAAGCCTTTTTTTTCGATAAAACCACCAAGCTCAAAGCTTACAAAAACTACGAGTCAGTTCATTTGAACTTGAACTATACAAAAGGAAAAACTAGTTCAATATTTAGAGTTTTCTAGAACCGATATTAATATCCTCGTTTTTCCTCTTTAGCTAACGATCGATCATTTCTTCGGCAGCGTCGTTTCTCACCTTCCTACTGTCAAATATGACCGATCGGCGCTGCAATGAATAAATTACGCGGGGACCGGGAGGGGGGGGGGGGGACTAAAATGGGGCTGCGTATCTATCCCGAGGATAAGTCAAAGCAAAGGAAGAGATAGAAGGAGAGAGCCATAGAGAGTGGAAACTTGGAACAAGCCAGACCACAACTGGATTCTCGAACGGGAACGGATAGAGGAGCCACATCCGCCTCGACGTAGGCGCGGCATCGTAGCTGCAACTCTCCACGGGAGTTTGCTCCCCGGAGCCCAGCCCGGAAAGAGAGCGAAGCTCCTTCTCTCATTATACGCGTGTCTGTGCATGTAATCTCGACTATGTAGATCATACGTGTGAGAAGTACCCAGACGGAGGGTCAACTATATATGTGTAAATATTTATTTGACCCTCCGCCTATATATATATATATATATATATATATATATATATATTTGTGTGTGGGGGAATATATGATTATATACATACGTATATGTGTATATACTCTTTCTCTCTCTCTCTTTTTAGAGAAAGAGCACAAATATGTCTATCGGAGGATCGGCGCATTAAAATTTTCACGATATAATAAAATCGTACCTCATCGTAACGCTGTCCAGTTCTGATTTACGGGAATTTTTGCGCGCAATACCGATCACGGTTGCACAGCGGTTAGAGAACCGCCGCGTGAATGAGAGAAAATTGAATTACCCTCGTAACGTTTGTACTTTAGCCTCGTCGAAACGCTAATGGCGAAAATGAATATTTTCATATTTTTCAATACTACGGGGTAAGAGAAAAAAATTCAATATCTCGGCCACTGGCAATTGTGAGAAAGAAAAAAAAAAGAAAGGGCGATAAATCGCAGCAATCGCTCACGGAACGAGTGATATTACTGAGCGCCGTTCGAAAAGCTGATAATCATTAACGTTCCTGGATACGAAAAACAAACGGGAAGAACAAACGAAATAATGATGAACAATTAACGAGGAAAACTCGAAGATCACGCGAAAAAGAAAAACGTATCGTTTAGCAAAGATTATTAATATTTTTATTCGCATAATAGACGGCAATTATGTTGGGAATCGTTTTGAAATAGTGCTCTTTATCGGCGTGATGCCCCCATCTCGTAAAAGACGATAAACGACCATAGAAGAGAACGATGAACTCGATCCCGCGCGATGATCGGTATAATTATATATTCCGCTGTGCCTAATATATGGAGGCCGTAACTCCTACCAGGGGACATATAAAATAGAAAGAGGCGCGCGCGCGCGCGCTCACACACACACACACACGCGGGTATTCGCCCGGGATCGTATAACGCGAAACTCCTCGTTCAGGTTGAAAAGAGCAAACGCTGCTCCGACGATCCTCCTGCTGCTCCTCACTGTCCGAAAGAGAATTAGTTTTTAATAGTTTCCCTCGTGAAATCCGATTATATAGACGTGGATGCATGATAATCAACCGTGGAATGGCAAAGTGGCGTATTCGCGATTTTAATAATCCTTTGGAACGGCGGATCTCATTAGGACTTATGAAAAGTGGATCAACGTACAGAGACTCGGTAGTGGACGCGAACTATGTACGATTTAATATAATTTATCCTGCGATCGCGTACGCGAGTCCCTTTCCAACGTTTTCTGAAATAATTGGGAATTATTTACATTGGGAATTATTTACATTATTTTATCCAGTCCAAACTTCTCCAAACAACCAAGGTACTCCCTAATCCGTCACATTGACGACGTAACTAAAAAACCTAAGAAATATCTAACGACAAAAGAGTAATTAAAAAAAAAAAAAACATTTTTCCCAGAAGTTTTAGGAAAATAAATGTGATTGCTTTTTATAGGTATTGATACAAGGTACCCGAATGATCAATACGGTCGTCACTTTTCGGGCCACCCTGTGTACATATGCACGTATACGTTCATGTGTATACAGTAGTGAACGAACGTATCGAGATTAAGTGGGACCGGACTTTCGTGCGTGCTAATTGAATTTGATTATGCAATTATCCGCTTTCACCATCGCGTGTCTTACCGTTTCTCCTTTTCTCTCTTTCTCTTTCTCTCTTTCTCGAAGCCTGGCCATTATTCTTTCCTCGTCCGGGTTCCTCCCTCGGGTGATCAGAGATCGCTTCTCGAAGGAGCCGTTAACTCGTTCAGGTGCGAAGAACGTAGGACTTCGAGGGGGCCGAGGAGGAAGAACAAGCGAGAGAGAGAGAGAGAGAGAGAGAGAGAGAGAGAGAGAGAGCGAGAGTTTACGTATATAGAAACATAAGATCGAGAGTACTTCTCGAGCGAAGAGATACGAAATTGGGTCCGCAGCCTGGAGGCGAAAACCCTGACCCAGGGTAATCGGTAAAAAACGGGCTTCGAGACGATCGGGACGAGAAACGCCTCTCCGGAAGGGCTTCTCGAAATTGGGCGTGCACCTGCCGAGTCTTAATCGATGAGTAGAATTCGAGAGTCATTCACCTCGGTCGGTAGTCAGCGAGCAGCAAAATGGGCGTTTCGATGGTGTTCGATCGGTCTATTGATTCGAAGCTATTTTTTTCTGATTGCCATTTCGGAGTTAGAGATGACGGGAGTTTATTGGACCTGCATGAAGCCCAAAAGCGTCAAAGTACATCGAATTTCTGCGGGAAAAGTTGGGTCGTCAGATGGGTCGATCGGACGGATGCCGAAGAGGTCAATCTCATACGTCATCCTTGATGACCTTGGGCAAAGTCACCCACGATTCTTTGGACCCGTTGGATCCTTTTCACAGTGAGAAAACCGCGAACTCGCCCAATGGGCGGAAACGAGGAAGAAGGATCTCTCGCTTCGTCAAAGTAACGCGAGAGGATACGGGCTTGTGTGGGGAAAAGCTGTGTACATGTGCGCTCAAGGATATTGCGGACGAAGGGAGGCTGATCAACCGTGGCGCATCAACATCCGCTGGCATGGCCTCCGGCACCAAGCGAGGAGTCTCCTCAGCTTCCTCGGCGTGTCGTGTGATGCTGGATACCTTATATACCTCTCTCTCTCTCTCTCTCTCTCTCTCTTTCCCTCTGAATCCTCATCTGTCTTTCCCCCGGCACAGGCATGCGCAGAAAAAACGGCCAGCGGCCATATAAAACGCGTCCGCATCAACTGCCCCGGCTTATTCCGTAGAATCCTCGGCATTCCGCTACACGATATTATATCCCCGTCTCTGCATTAACGTCTCGCAAACAAGAGCATCACGAGGGAAGCCCAAGAGCGCGGCTGCTAATGCTACCTAGGTGCGTCCTGGCCGGACCCCGCCCGATGTCTAGCCAGGAGCAGCAAACTTCTCTTCTCGCTAAATATATATGTATATACATACTCGTAGACGTCCGCATCCACACACGTACGCGGGCACATACGCCACCCGACAGCACTCCCGGAAAATTGCGAGTAACGCGATATCGCGACGAGTATAAGTGGCGTATACGCGGAGCAAGTGTGTACGAGTGTTAGCAACGAGGTGTACGATACGTGTACGTACATCCCTCCGCGTACATCCACTTCGAGACGAACCGAGTGGATGAGGAAAAAGAGGTGAAAAAAAAAGGAACGAAATAACTTCGCGGAGATGCTGATTCCAGGACGATAGAGAGAGGCCCCCTTGGGGTTCACCGCTTATCGACCTCGCGGTAAAGGATTGCACACCCGACGGAAATAGGATGCTCCCGGGTTATACGGACCCCCCGAGTATAACGGTGAACAACGAGATTCCTCTCGAGGTTCCCTCTTAATTATTTCATTGACCACCTGTCGGTGGCTTCGAACTCCAGGCGGTGGCAACGTTACTTTTTAACGGATGAAGGGCCATTCAGTCCGAAGTTCACGCTTCGTTCGTTCTACTGGGCCCGGAAACTACGATTATCTTATTTTCCCACTGGTCCCAAACGTAATCCTTTTTTCTTTCCGCGATATCCTACGGAATTCCGGGACGCTTCGATGAGCACCGCTCACCTCCACTTTCCACGCTTCCGGTCGCGCTTCCTTCGAGGTTCAACGGTTTGGGATTTTAACGCCGTGAAGTCGACCGGCTGATGACCGAATTCGGGCTGTTCTCATTGGGGATGTTCCGGGATTAACCTCAACCAATCGCTAATTGCTTTTGCACGCGACATACCCTTTCCCATCGTCACCGAGCGGCTCAAGGTTGAAGCGTTCGCGTTCGATTGAGCGGTTACTTTGAGGGCAACGAAGCACGGAATTCAACTATCCTAGACGAGAACGATCTCGTTTGGATACAAATTGTTGATACCACATTTGCACACGTCATTGATGACGGCCGTCGTGAGTTCTCCAGATAACGAAAAAGTCGCGCGACCCAGTCGTTCTTCCCGGCAGACTAAATAAACCGTTTATGCTAATAGATAGTTTAGCCTTTTTGACTCGTGGCTGAATCGTTGCCGAGCGTGCGTGTGCGTGCGGCTAGACTCGTAGCAAGACGCTCGAACGATTGGCGCAGCCACATTAGGCACTGGTGGTGCATTAGTATAATGCCATAGCTACTGGGTTTTACGAACCGCGAACGAACTCACCAACGATCGTGCTCTCGCTTCCATCTCTTTCTCTTTCTTTTCTCTTAGTCTCTCTTTCTCTCTCTCTCTCTCTCTCTCTTGCGCCACGCCACGTACAATATAATTTTCCCCCTTCAAACTATGTTTATATTTATACAGGGTGGCCCGTGAAAAGTCACGTTCGAAAGGAATCAGCCACATGTAGCTCCTACATCCTTTTCTTCACTCAACTACGAAAATTGCGGAAAATGGCAAAAAAAGAAACGGAAAGAACAAGCACGGTAAGACAAGCGAAAACAAGAACGTAAGAGATGAAACAAAACATTACTTTACTGAAAAAGATACAGGAATCGAAAAAAAGTAAGAAGAAGAAACTCACAAAAATGAATTAAAGCTGAATTAAGAAAAACGAAAACTAAAAATGCATTTTTCAATTCGAATTACCGCGGGAAAGATAATTTTCTTACAGCAGAGTTTTCTTTTTGTTTTGCCTTACAATTTTCCCTCGGGTGATTTTAAAAGCAGTTACGAATGTTTGTTTTTGATCTTTTTTTGAAAACGATCGATAAAAAAATATAAGAATTTGTCTTCTGTACGTTATACTTCGAGTCACCCGTTATATAAGCCTCTAAGGATTTATGCGCACGGAAAGCAAAGACGGAGAAAAGAGATACATAAAAGTTAGTATCTCTCAATGGAGTTCTGAAATCGATTAGCGAACAATGAGAGACGGAAGTGAAAAAATATGCGTTTGTATACAGATATACGAAAATAGCGAGAATTGAACGTATACGCGTACTTTCGTGAATCGCCATCCCGAACGGTGGCGTTCTTTGATACTCGAAGATCGATCGACGAAGGCATCGTCGCTCGACCGATCGAAACGCCCCTCGTCGAAGTTTTCGATCGAAGAGTGTCTCAAATCGTAACAGATCTCGATCGTGTATCGATTATTTTAACACGACGATTTCTCCGGGTCTTGAAGCTTCGCCGACACCATAACGATTTCGTGGAAATCCTTGAGCTTCTTTTTATTGTTTGTTGGAATCGGATTTGTTTTTTCTCCAATGGTGCTGAATCGTTTGAAGGGAAACGAAGCAAAATCGGTGGGAGCTTGGGGTGGGGTAAAACCGCAGAGACGCGGTCTCTCAACGATCCGTATATAATTATACAAGCAAACATATCGAGAATCGATCGATACTTTCTCACGCTTTCCGATCGTATTACAATTTGGCCGAAATATCTTTTGTTTTCGGTGAAAACGAACGAATCGAGAAAAAAGCGACGGAACGAACGAACCGAGAAAAAAAAACGTTATAAACGATCGAAGGATGAGATCGTTAGATCGGTGATTCATATCGTTGGCTCGAAATTGTTCAATCAATGTTTTACCCCTGGGGCAAAGTTGGTGTACCGTTTCACCGATTTTTCTCGTTCTCCTGGAAGTTAATTGTTTTATGCCGGGTGATCATTATCGCGGAATAAAAGGAGAACAACTGCCGGACAAGGCCAACCGTAACGAGCGAAGATCGGACAACGGGAACGCGACACCGCGTACAAAACACGGAAGAACCGTCTTTCCTCAAAAGCACGGAAGTATTACCGCGATATTCGATGGCCCGAGATTTTCTCATCGATCCGAGAGTTATGAAAAGTACGGGCCGGTTTTCTTCATTGGACAACGAGACCTCCGATAATTCGTTTGACGAGCGATAAACAATAATCGATATTACCGGAGTGAAGCACCGAGCCCGGACAATCGAGAGAAACGGATCAGCCTCGAGGCCACGAACGATCGATGATCAGAGATCGAGAGGGAGAAAAAGAGAACGAGAGAAGTCCGATGTGACAGACGAAGCCTATCGTTCGTTTCTTTCGAGGCCGAGGGGGCCTCGAGATATTTATTCTTTTGTGTGTACTCCTATACACTCGTTGCGATTGCTAGCAAATTCATCCAACTTTTCGTTTCCTGCAATCACCGTGAGACCCCGATATAACCGGAATTTTTCTCTTTTTTTTCGAATATTAAATACGTTTTTTGAAATAAATTTTGTGAGAAATTGATTTTAAATAATTACTGGGAATCCTCAAAAATGAATTTTTATATATTTTATTATTGAATTATATTGTCTCTTATTGTTGTATAATTATTTATGATTATTATATCGTATAATATTGACGGAAGGTTATTCACGAATTTACCTGCGGTGCAAAATTTTGGCTGCCATTTTCAGTATCGTGATTTTAATGAAAAGCATCGATTTCCTATTAACGATTTATTAATTACGAAGTACTGGCTTTTCAAATAGTCTTCGAAAGAAAGTTTAGCTTATAAAAGTTTAACAGTATGAGACTAATTAAATTCTCAACGCAAAAACTAAAAAAAACAAGTAATCTTTTTTCGTATCTTTTCATCGAAAAAAAAAGAATATAAAAGATGCATTTTAAAGTGGATAAACGGAATTTATGGTAGGTACGTAATGCACGTAATGAAGAGCTTGAAACTCTCGATATTTCTCATCCACCTGCCGTTTCCCGGCGAACTCGAGCGCGCGGCGTACATCGGAGTTTCCTCTCCACGCAACTCACTCTCTCGCTCTCTAACCTCTCGTGTATCCGGAGAGACCATTTCTGCGTGTACACGATCGGCGATTTCATCTCGCGCTTATTCCATTATCCGCGATTTCGCTCCACCTCTCCTTCTCGCGTATTTACTTTGCAGTTTTGCGCGAGAGTAAACCACCCTCAATAAAATATCAATGATATTACGCTGTGACGTTATTCCTATAGGTCTGTACACTAGCTTCATTGTACATCTATTATTATTCACTGCTCTTTCAATTTTTTAGTCATTTTTTCATAAACCAGCAACAAAATTAAATTTAAATTTGAACACTTTTTGTGCAAGACACAAACATACTTTCCGATAAGTAAAAAAGACTATAGCTTCTTTTTTAATTCTTTCATTGAAGTTCCGATATATTTATTCATTGAAAAAATATTTGGTGAATATTCGAAAGTGCAATTCCCGAACCCAAACGAACCCAAACGAATAAAAAAAATCGTTTCGATTCTGACAAGTGTTATAATTCCGAATATTTAACAAATATTTAAATAAAACGAAAAATCAAGCTTGCCAAGACTATATGAAATTTAATGAAAATCGACTATGAATAAGAGATTAAATGAAAATCGACTGGGAATATGAAACTAAATGAAAATCAACTTTTTTGTGGCCCAACTGTTAGGAATATCCAACGAATCAACCTTCCATAATAATTCTCGAAATTACGTTCACACGGGTACGTTTTTTGACATTTGACGTATTTAGGATATCAGGATTCGCACGTTAGCCTCTTTTTGTCACAAGCTAGTTGCAACAATTATCTCGACATTACTGTATTGTTTGCTATAAAAATAGTCCTCGAAGTGGAACGTCCTAAAAAAAACAAAAAAGTCCAAAAAAACGTTTCCTCGACATTGGTGGACATCGGCGCGAATCATTTATGAACAGGACGGTATTTAATGCGTGTGTATAAAGATTTTACATTGTACGACGAGGCTCGACGTCGGTATCCATACTCTCGAGTTATTTACTGTATTACAATATACGTTTGTACGCGCACACACACACACACACACATATATATATATATATATATGTGGAGGCTGATACAGAGCTTGTTTATCGTTATTATATAGCAGCGCGTACGCGAAAGGAGATTATACGGGAGGTTGTAAAATGATTACCCCCGCGTATAACGATAGCCTATACACACGAGCTGCGAACGAGTGACCCTTCCATCTTTCCGTGGACTTTACCAGCGATCGAAAAGGCTGAATTCGCCCAACTCGATCTTTCAAATCGCGCGTTACTTGCGTCCTTTCGTTCACGGAGGATCGCGATAAACCGTTATTTCTTTTTTTGGTCTCGTGTCGCGAGAGGATCCTCTCGGAGCCTCTTTCCAACAGAGAGAGGGAGAGAGAGAGAGAGGGTTGAACTATCATCCCCGCAATGAGGGAGAGACAGATAAGTATCGTGTTACGAGTATACGCGCGTTTACGTACGTCCAACCAGCATAGAATCGATTTTAAGACAAACTCGGTATACGTGTGTGTGTGTGTGTGTTTGTCGATGCGAAGTCGCGACGCGGAAGAAAATCCTGTTAGCTGATATGAATTTTCGATAGGAAGCGGCTGGGATCATCGTCGACATGTTACTGCGATCTCGTATCGATTATTTACGTTTTTAGCTCTACCGATCCGTTTATCCCTATTTCTCTCTTATCCATTTCTCTCTGAAAATGATGATGAAACGTTTCTTACATCAATATTTTCAAGGCTGACGTACCGTAGCCCTCGATCGCTCCAGACCTCCCCCTTCCATCTTCCTGCAGCATCTCCTGGTAGCCCAAGGATTATATATTATTTTCTGGAACTGAGATACTTTATCCGATACTCAAAAAAAATACCGATCGTGTCTCCGTTCCTCTCTCTCTCTCTCTTACTCTTCGTCGTTTTCCGCACTGGAGATTTACATCGAAATTATTCGAATCTAGGCTGAAACGATCGTCGCGAAACGATCTCGAACATGATCGGTAAGGATAAACGGAGAAGACGAAAAACCGGGGATCGCTGTTGCGCACGTGACAATTTAACGAATTTAAGAAAAGAAAAAAAAACGTTCAGCTACGTCGATGTTAATGTATTATTTTTCTATTTACTTCGCAATATATTTTAGAGGCAATTTCGCTGTATGGAAAAACCAACACGGTCTCGATCCGCTAACGAGATTATATCGAAAACGAGCTCTGGATAGTGTGGTCCACTGTCGTATAGCACGGGATGAGTATCTCGTAAATAAATGAGAAACAGCTCACGCCCTCTTATAAACAAGTTACAGGTGTACTCGGATTCGTTTCCACGTGTTTTTGCAACGTATATATATATATATAGGTCCGGCACATTGCGAAGAGGTTAGAGAAACCGAAGAGTTTTTCTTTTTTCGTTTACGTTCGACCTGGAGAAAAGCGTAAGCCCGTTTCCCTTCTCTATTCGCAGTCCCCGAAGTACGACACGCCGGTGGCTCGTCCGGTTTCCCAATAAACTTCACATACCGTGACAGAGAAAGGCCAAGCTCGTAAAAGGTAACAGGAATATATACCGCGGGGCAGGACACGCCGTATCTTGCCAGAAGAGAGAGAAAGAGAGAGAGAGAGAGAGAGAGAGAGGAGCTTTGTGTAGGTGCATCATCGCGTACCTCAAATTGGTCCTCCGTAGCATCTTCACCGGACGTGACAAAAAGAGAGAGAAAAATTGGAGAGGAAAAAAAAAGAAAGCGGAATAAAAGTTCCTGTAATTACGTTTACGAGTGGACGAACGGACTGCGGTGACAATAACGCCGAGTGCCCGTTAAAATCGGTACGAAAGATCATCACCGACGACAAAACGAACCCGAAAGATATTCCACGCGTTTCGTACTTTTGCGATAATCCGTACAACATTCTTTAAGGACGACATAACCTCAAAAACTTTCGAAAACTCATTTTCTCGTGGTATTTTCTCAGCTAATAACTGGGCAATCGTCCTTGCGACAACTCAAGGATGTTTGATATCTTTACGCGACGCGACCTTCCCCCTGGATGCTTCCGGCTTTTTGACAAGGATTTTTACGGGTCGTTTCGCCGGTGCCTGATCAGTCGATTCGATAAACGCGATCGCACGTTTCAATGATCGCCAACAGTCGTGGATTTTTGCCTCGACTTTGCTGCCCTGAAAATGAGTTTCCGGTATCCTTGAACCTTCGAAAGAGAAACGAAAGGGGAACGGGCCTACCGACGGAGAAACGTACGAGAGAGAAGTATCCGAAAATCATTTGCAACGCGGCGTTACCCGACCTGTCATCGTGAAACCGCAATGACGGTTATTGCGCGCCACTGGTGTACCCTCGCTGCTCTTCAACGTGATAATAACGCTGCTTGTACAGTATTGCGCGGTGGTACGTCTCGCCCGTCTACCGGCAATTCAAAACTGAACGATCACCGCTCTCGTCTCTGATTCGTTGACTTTCGTATTCAACATCATTAAAAATCAACGCTTCTCATCACTATTTACAAAAGCGTTCCGATTTTTGTTCCTTCCAAATATTTGTCTTTTTTTTTTCACTTAGTTCCGTTTTGCTTCGAGTTAATCGACAAATTATCTCAAAATTTCTTCAAACGTAAAATGAATTTCGCAGACTTTCTTCCCGTTCATAAATATCGAATAGCGATTATTCCAAGACGTTACGAAAGTACAAACCGAAAGTTATGAACCCGGACAATTCTCGTTTCGCAAGGTTATGAAAATTGGTTTGGAATTCCAGAAAGCGACAGGACTCCAAAAACCATTCGATTTGGTACGTCCTGTACTGGAGGGGAGGAATTGAGCGCTCCGCGGTTATTATCCACGTCCGGTGTCGCTTTAAATCCCCACCAGTGCGCGCGCGAGAGAGAGAGAGAGAGAGAGAGAAATAAAGGGCGGAGAAAAAAAGAGATCGAAGAACGAACGGTTTGTGCAGAGCTTCGATACCAGGTTGGCATTTCAGTTACCGATCGTACCCGATTTTCTACCGATCACCCGAACAAAGTCTCATCTTCCTGTCTATCGTGTCGAAAACGCGTTTCGGTATAGCTGTACGAACGTAAAATCTCAATTGGAAAGTTGCCGACAAACAAAGCGCGGGATCGGGACAAGTTCGCATCCTGGCAGTTTTTTTATCTTTCTCATTCGCGCTCGAGAAGTGACACGAGTTTTGATGGAGATTAGACGGAATAAAGGGGCTGTCGTAACCGGAAGTCACCCCCCCGATAGCCGGCAAACGAACAAAGAGGAAAAGAAAGAGAGAGAGAGAGAGAGAGGGAGAGGGAGCTGGAGGACATTGCGATCACGGAGTGACCAACGCGCCGTTAACGACAATGGCGCACGCTAAATAGTTGGGAAACACAGTTGCTAACGTTTGTACAACAGTGCCAAGCACCGCGTCACCCAGCGTTGTTCCAGCAATGTCCTCCATGCCCATACCCAACCATCTAGCGGATTCGAAGAAACGTAAAGGCGCAAGTCCAACGAGTCGTCGAGTTAATTCCCGTCGCCCCGAGCTCTTTCGTCTCCCAGCCATAAATTTCTGTACACATCGCGAGCCCACCTCCCGCTTCCCCCGTCTATCTCTGTACATCTATCTGCGGTGGAACGGCTAGCGCTATGCTTTCTACCTCGCGGATGCATTAGGGGACAATTTGCGACAATACGACGCGCTCTGGTTCGTTAACGGGCTCTGTATACGAGAGAAGAGCAGTCATCCCTCTTTCTCTCTGTTACTCGTCCCTCGCAGTCTCCAACTTTGCCTCCGCAAAACCTCCTCTCCAACCCCCTTCTCCCTCCGCTCGTCTTCGCGTGAGAGCGTGCCTCTCATCATTTTATAACGAGCCGCACTTTCGATCCACCGCGACCCGCGAAGCCAACGGGCTTCGGATGAACGAAGAGGCAGAGAGGGTGGAATCGAAGGGCGGAAGAGGGGGAGTGAACTCGCTCGATCTCGATCCAATAATCCAGATATTATACCCAGTCGATAATATCCCTGATTTATCGGAGGCCGGTTTTTAAAGCCTTTTGCTCGAATGATTCCTGTGATCCTCGTGTGTACCCGGACGCAGAAAATACGAGGCTTTTTCAAACGTTATTTTTTTTTCTTCTTTTTGTTTTTTCTTTTTGGATCGAGAAATTCAAGTCCCGAGAGAACGAAGATTGAAAGAATGTTTTATGGAGCGAGAAACGATGATTCACGGCGGAAATCAATTTTCGTTTCGTTGAAATACATTTATCGGGGCGGAGGGGGGGGGGGGGGGGGGGGGCGAGCGCGGGTAGGGGAGATGAGGGAGGGGGGGGGGGTGGGGGGGGTGGGGGGGCGGGGGGGGGGGGGGGGGGGGGGGGGGGGGGGGGGGAGATCTCGCGATTCGCAGAAATTTGAAAGGACTGCGTTTAGTTGTCGATTTATACGCTGAGAACGTGACGAGCGTAGAGGAATGAACTTTTTTTTTATTATTAAATTTACGGGGTTTTGTTCAATACCCGATTATCGGTGGGTAGAGACTGATCGACTATTAGAACGATCGTGAACATTTAATCACTGATACGCAACTTTATCATTTTTACATTTCAATCGTGATAAAGAGCAGGATTATTCATTGCTCAATTTTATTCATAATAAAAAGCCGTTTCATCCAAACTACAATTTCGTAACTAATAAAAATACAACATCGTTGCTTTTCAGATTTAATTTTCAGAGAATCTGGTTTTATAAAGATTTCAATTTTATTCGTAATAAAAAAGAACAGTTTTATCGTTTTTTTTTTAAATTCTATTAACGATGGAAAGCTATCTATCCAAAATCTATTGATTTTACGATTCAGTTTGAAGAAAAAACAAATTTGCCATTGATCGATGATCATTCAACGGCACTGGATCGAGGAGAAGAAAAATGCAAAAAATTAAACGGTTCGACTCGACGAATCGCGCCGATTCATTTATTGCGCACGCGAAAAGTTGCAAATCACAGATATCAATGAGATTGATGATTATAAAATGCAGGAGGAGGATCGGGAGACAGGAGGCACGTAACGCGCATGCGCGGTCAAGAGCCTGTATGCAGTTCGCGTAAGTGCAGCCGCAGATGCACTCATTGCAGTGGCAAAATGATAACCTGTGAGTCCGCTCCTCTTCCACCCCCCCCCCCCTCCTCCCCCGTGCCCCCTTCGCTTTCCTCTTTGGCCGCTCGTGACGGTGCGTCTCGTTCGTTGTAACGAACGATACTCCAAACAATGCGCTGTACTGTTTCGCCATGAAGCTAATTGGCCGCACTCGGCAATGTTCTCCAGCCGCGTAAACCCTAGTAAATTACTGGACGGTCAAAAAAAAAAAAACCTAAAAACAAAAAATACTGATTCACATTTCGCGCGTGTGGGTTTTTTCAATAACGAATTTTTCTATTCAAGTATCTATTGTTTTTTAAAGAAATATAATTTTTCAAAGGATTGTTTGTTGATAACTTCAAAACAACGTTTAATCCTGGACGTCGTTCTTCCAGACCTAATTCTGTTTTTTGTCTTTTTTTTTTGTTATTAAAATGTTTTCCATTTTCATTTAATTGATGATCGAAGAATAAACATCGGATATTCAAAAAGTAAAAGTTCAATGAAATCGATCACGATCTTTCGATTGGTAAATATTCGGAAGTGTAACTTCTGTCAGAATCGAGCCGATTTTTTGTGTTTGTTTGGGTTTGTTTGGTTCCCCACTTTTTAGCGGAAGCTGCACTTCCGAAAATTATTCCTTTTGATTTAAACCTTGATCTTGACTTTGATTTAAATGAAATCAAAGTTGATTAAAATCTCGAACTTGACTTTATTTTTATTGAACTTGACTCGATCTTGGCAAATCGTTGATCTTGACTCTTGATTGAAACGAAAATTAGGCTTCTCGACGGCTGTACTGATTGTCATGTTGGCAGATTTCGGGCAATCTGATCTGCCATTAATCTTAATTTTTAAAAAATTGGAACCTCATTTTTCGAAAGGGATTTTCATCCATGTTGCTTCGAATCATCGATGCTGATTCGAAGCAATATTTTGAGATTCGAAGTGATCAAAAGGGACGAAGATTCTCAGGCGCGATTATGACTCGGTTTTAAACCGCAGGATATCCGAGGTTAGTTGTGCTTTGGGGAAGAGAGAGAGAGAGAGAGAGAGAGAGAGGGCGCGTTCGTGCGTAGTTGGAAAGTCAAGGCTCGGCGTTGCGGTTCGTGTTGGGAAAAAAGACGGAGAGGTTGAGGCGCCTTCGGGCGTACTCACGAGGGAGAGAGAGTGGACGAGGAGGAAACACGCAAGCCACGCACGAAAGATCGTCGGTACAAGGGGCCCAGAGTAAAAGAGGAGGTAGAAAACTCGCACAGGTGACAATCTCGTTTGTGTTCCCGTGATAAACGGGCCTCGCACGCCACGGACGATTCTCGCACCTTCTGGGCTCGCCTTTACCGCTTCGTATAAATCCATCGGACGTATGACGGCTTTGCATATACCACGATTATTCTACACGAGAAAAAAAGGATCGACGAGGACTCCCTGTTATTTATGGAATAACGAAAGTTGCGAATTCTCGATAATTAACTAGTCGAGTTAACAAAGTTAAGAAATGGAAATCATTATTTCGAGGGCTTAAATACGAAGCGTATGAACGATACGAGGAAAAAGATCAATTAGGAATGAAATAATCGAAAATTTATCCATAATTAATCATTGAACTATAATTAATCATTAATCTGCAAGAATGCAATTAAAAAAATTATCAGTGATGGGCGAACATGCAAATTAATAAAAGTATTTTTATTCTCTCCGAAGCATCTTTCTATAGACGACAAACGAAGGCAACCTGTGTCTATGTACCAGACCTGATCGATCTTGACATCGTTTTTCTTTCGCAAACGTATTTACGATGAAATTATGATAATATTCCATAACGCGCAACATAAATCTCTCATAATAAATACATTAAATAAACGTCAGAATAATTCGTATCATTTTTCTTGTGCTCCTTGCTCAATTTTTTCCACGTCCCTCTTTATTAGCATGTAATGAGGATTAACTGAAATATTGCAATACTTCAATAAGAGATGAAGCAAAATAAAATATTGTTTTCACGTTTTCAATAATAAGTAGTCTCTAATTTAATTTCTAACACAATTTTTTTATATTCACCCAAAAATGAGTTAATTCGAGAATACCCAAAAAATTCAAACCTAATTTACGAAATACGTTCCATAATCATTATTTTTCTTCAATTTTCAATGGAATTCGACAAGAATTTTTTAATCACGAGACCATCAATAAAGTACTCTTCAACTAATCGTTTATCTCGATATTTTTAATACCCCCTCCCTCTCCCTCTTTTTCTACTTGTTTCATCCAGCAATGGTCACGTACTCGTATTGTACGTAAATCTTGGGCGTAGAACGGTCGAACGAGGGAGCTCGCGTCATATGTAACACACGGGGAAGAAGAGGAGGATCAGTCTACGGATGAAGCCAGGGGCAATACACGTGCATCGGCGGGAGCGCGACGTGTACGAGACGGAAATATATGGACACGCGTTTCTCCGCGCCAATACATGGAGGCGCGAGCAGTAAGGAAGGGATAAAAGGGAAGACAAGTGTGTGCTCCTCGTAGCTCCTGAAGTCCGGGGATGAACTCCCTGGAGTTTCTGTTCTCTCTACCGATTTCTCTCTTCGTATAGACCTCTCCCTGCCTATCTCTTTTTCTCTTCGTATATACCTCTCTCTCTCTCTCTCTCTCTCTCTCTCTCTCTCTCTCTTAACGCGTCTCTGGTTCTACCGTGCGTGAGACGTCGTATGATACCGGTCCATATAAATCGGCCGTAAATCTTCGAACCGATAGAACACTTTATCGACCGATAAAGCAAGTTATTAATGCGCCTCTACGATCCCGGAGTTCCCTCATGAGCGTCAAGTTGAACTTTCCTCGATAGAGACCCAACTTCCTGCGGAAGAAAGTGTGCAAAATTCCTTCTTCGCAACTTTATCGATGAAAAAAAAAAAAAACAAAAAACAAACAAAAATCGTCAAGCTTTATCGAGACAATTTTCGTCGCGTGAAACAATAATTGTTTTTGTACTTCGTAAAATTGAACTCATTGAAGTAATACTTCGTATACAACGTAACCTCGTTTTTAAAATTCCATTAATAAAAATTCAAGCGAATCGTTTACCATTTTTAACTCGTTGTTCGTCTCGATAAAACCGTCGATAGATCGTACTCATTTTTCATAGAAACTTTACATTTTTTAAAATTCCTTTCTCAAGCAAACAAAAAAATAGTTCTCGGTGCAAGAAACCGCGTCGGGAATCACACAGGTATCCCGCATTGAGCTCCTACCCATAAATATCGGTACATGCAGCCCTCTTGTATTATGGAATCGAGAACAGAGTAATTTATTTTAAGGTACGAGACAGAGAACAACGACGAGCTAGATACGTACGAGCGACATGGGTGTTGTCTCTCGCCTCTCCCTCCCTCTTTCTTTCTCTCTCTCTCTCTATCACAGCGCGCCTTTGACTTCCTGTTTGTTTATCATCGAACCCCGGCCCCTATTAATTGTCGCGATAAATCGCTGGTACTCGTGAATCTTCGTCCGGCGGATTAATCGACGCGTCGAGCCAACCGAGACCCGACCAACTTACACGGCAAAATCTCTTGGGAAAATGCGAAAGAGGAAATTCTTCGTTTTGTTTTTGGAATTAGAGAGACGGGAAGAGGAGAGCGGACGGCGGAAAGGGGGGGGGGGGAGAGTAAAACTTCCCTTCTCGCACGCCACGGTACGCAAGATGAAACGAAAAGACACGCGCGCACGCGACGTATATGCGGCTCCGGGATGTGGTCTGCTCGTGGCGTAACGAATGAGAAATCGGATCGGCGAAAAATTAACGTAGCCGATATGTATATACGAATACATCCATGTATGTGAAATTACGTTGCTCCTCTCTCTCCTTCATTTCTACATTTGAAAAAAAAAAAATCGATAAAAATATATGATAAAAAATAAAAACAATCGAGGAAAAAAAAGAAGTCGTCGTGGAACGCGTCGAATTTTCCAACTTACCAATTATCGTCGTAAAGCGATATTCTTGTTTGCGAGCGGGCTTGCAAATTTTATTCGTACGTCGTCGAGGATCGTTCGTTAAAAATGATCGTTGCTTGTTTCTCGGAAAGGCAATTACGTTAATTATTCTGTTATTTGATTCGCAGAGGAGGAACGGAGTCTTCGCTTCCACCCCGATTCGTAAGAACGATCGGTAAGATTTTTTTTTTTTTCTTTTTCCCGCAAGATTGCGCGCGCATACCCGGCAAGAAGCAGCCATAGGTCGAGCTGATAGTCTCGAGGATCTCGGCGCGTATATAAACGCTCTGAGGGCCGATAAGAAAAGTACATGGTGGAGAATGCACTAGACGGAAAAATAAAATGGATGCCCTCTCTGGAGGGAGAGGGAGGCTTGTAATCCACTTCCACCCGAGGCACGGACGAGTTATACATCATATCTGTATGTGAACGTTGCATTGGGCACGGAGCTTTCTCTCCCTCCCTCTGTTACTCCAAAAACTATAAAAAAGGAAAATCGCCAGAGAAAGAGAGAGAAGGAGCGCGCGGAAGCCAGAAATTACGAAACGGAGGGGTGCCGCACGTCTTTATCGGGATAACTTATCAAACGGTTCGAAAGTGAGGGCCGTTATGCAAATAGAGTACTCAATGTTTTTGTTATTTTAACTTACCTCCCACCTCTCTTTCTCTCTCTCTCTCTCTCTCTCTCTCTCGCTGAGAACATCGTGATGAGAGAAATTAGTACGAATTCTTATTTGCCTCTCGAAAATGTAACTATCAACAAAAGCATTTTTTATTAATCGTTTTCTCAGAGACGATTATTCAAAACCTGAACGACCTATTCGTCCTTACTGCTAAAATTACCCCACCGACAACTAAGAAAATCATAACGATACACATTGCAGGAAAATTTACCGTTTCTGGATCGTGAATTTTCTCGAGTTCGCGCGATAAAATCTTGAAGCTTGTTGGGATACGAGGGCAGGCCATCAATGCGATATCTGGGACGTAACGTAAAGCAATCTACGATATAGTTCCGTGCCTCCGAACGACTCTTTAATACGAAGGAAAAATAATGAGAATAAGTTCCGCGGCACGTGCTGCACACATGGCTGAACCTGGGTCTCGATGAATTAATACTCGACGAATAAAAGTTTCGCGAGGATAACGTATCAAAGACGCACCTGTTTCAATCCTGGAGAAAATAATCCAAATGGAGTTTCCCTACCGATATCGATTACCGATCTTTCGAGTATTGAAACGGTACCGCGCGTGTTTGAACCGCGCTGTTGACCCAACTTCACGATCGTGAATTCCACTCAATCGTCCATGGAAATATTTGCCACGTTTGTGAAATCGAATGAGAATTGTATCCGGCCAAGCATGATTTGTTCCATTGCCAATCATTTTTTGTGTTCGGCCTAATGGTCCAACCCAAACAAACCCAAACAAATGAGAACCGAATTCTCGATCGCTGATAGCCATTTTTGCTCTCCTAGTTAGAAAACAAGGTGGTCCAAATTCGCACCAGCCGTTTCCCTACACACGCTGCGATATCGGTTGGAAAAGGAGGTAAGTATATCTTGCCGATGGAATAGTCGAGAGGAGCCCCCTAGTGGCGAACGTGTTGCACGATAGAACCGCCCAAGAGAGGAAAGATCTCACGGAGCAAGAGGAAGAGGAAGAAACGAGGAGAGAACCCGAAGGGTATATTATGTATTCGTATGTGTACATACTCCAGTTGCGAGGCTCTGTACAAACGAGGGCGAAACCCGCCGCGAATGGAAACCGAGGGAATCGCGGTAAATTTGCCATCCTTGGTACACCCGAGATCATATATGCAAAGAAACCACCGCATCATCATCTCGATCATTCTTACTCCCCCCTTTTACTCTTGCACGGTTAAAATCATCGGGATTATCGCATCCACGCTACTCAGATGAGATTACGATAGTGCGAGACTCCGATCTCTCGCTTATAACCAACACGTAATATCAATCCCGCCCCCCTCCATATCCCTATCCCGACAAGTTCAATCGTCTCTTCCCTCTATCGTAATCCCGAGACTTTCGTGCCCCATTCTCACTCTCATACGCTTCACTGGATATTGAATTGGCACACGCCGTCAATAACGTTACATCCAATCAGAAAACATATTCCCGTAATTCTCCCTTCAGGGTTTGGGCTATCGCAAAAACAAAAAAAAACTCATTTGGCGCCTGACCCAATTGTAGGAAATGAAAATCTCCAGTTTTGGTTCAATACATGGCCAAACCAAAAATCCCAATGATTGTCCGTAATCTCAGATCTTTAAAATCAACAAAACTATTTTTCTTTCGTAAACCAGTATCCCGCAAAACGGCGCGTCAATCAATGGAAAAACAAAATGGCTAATCACGTTCCATCGTGGGCTGCATAGTGCCAACAATTTTCGAGTTTTACCCACGCTTCTACTTCGTCCCTACCCCGCGCTTTTCTTTTTTGTCTAACATCGACTATAATTCGCTCGTGCACGCGTGCTTCCACCAGCCAAACGACTATTACACAACAATAACCAAGTATCGTAAAAAAAGGTTACGAGTCCATTAAGAAACGTGCGTTAATACCTGTAATCATTGCAACGTGTTATCAAAATGAAAATTCAGTGACTCAAAGCACTTTCTCGCCCTAGCGAGCCACGGACCGTACCACCGGACGGCAAAACTACAAAACCTTTCAGCTCCAACTGTATAAACGCGTGATCATTTTCTAACGATGTATAAACGGTGATAATAAATAAAGTAAAGCAAACGTCACAGGGGAAACATTGGACATTCACTAATACGTCAGAAAGAAAGAGAGAGGAAGAGAGAGACAGAGAGAGAGAGAGAGAGAGAGAGAAAGAGAAAGAGTCTCGCGAGATGAAGAAGGGAGGGGGAAGGTGAACAAAACCGTGGGCGTCCAACTCGATCCTCCACTCCTCTAAAAGGTTGTCGCGAATGACCGTCTCGCTGGTAATACACGAGTGTATGCTCGGCGCGTAGTAATACGTGGAACAAAACGCGTTCTTGGGATTTTCTGATCGCAGCAGGCTTTTGCCACACGGTGCTATTCTCCCGCGGATCAGGAGATAAGATCTCTAATTGTTCCGGTGCTCGATGTACTACCCCGATATCTTTATGCATTTTTTAGCGTTTATCCACTGGCACACATGTTTCCGAGGGTTAGAAAAAAAACGTTGATGAATAAGGTACCTGACCCAAGTAAAACCCAGTGCCTAATAAAGCTCAGGTTTTAAATATCCAAAACTACAAAGTCAAACGGATCGAGCTCTCATCGTCGTCTGTCGAACTTTGAATGGCCGCAATTGCCATAGCAACCGCGGCGATGTGGCAAACCCAAACAATTTTACAGTCGATAGAAGGTAGCGCGTACGATCGCACGTAGGCTTTTATTAAATTTCGACGTACAACAAACTTTCGAAAACAAAAAAAAAGGTTTTCAATATTACTTAGTGAATTTTTATTCTAATTATATTTAGTGGTTTATCAGAACTATACGTGTTGTTATGAAAATTTAAGTTAAAAATTGAAGATTAGATTTTTTATAATTTTTTCTGTACGAAGTTACAACGGGTATGGGCTTATTAAGAACAATGGTCTGAATAAGGCCCAGAAGACGCTTTTTTAAAAACAGCTTACAGTTTAATAGTGAGCATTGTTTTTTGAACCAAAATGATTGTTAATACGTTCATTATTGAATAAATGATTGAATAAACATTTTTGTTTTGTTTCAACATGCATGGTTTGTTATTGGTACTTAAAAACAAATAAGGTGGGCCTTACATGGATCAGGTACCTCAATTGACGCCATTACGGAATATTGAAGGTCTCTGACCAGTTAGAACGATATCTAGTTCCATAAAACTTGGTACGTAAAGGAAAGAGACAGCAATGAAGATCCGATACGATCTCTGTAGGAGTTTTCATCAATGTTGTCTTTTTTTATTTTATTTTGTTCACGTAATAGTAATTCTGGTTTTTGGGTTTGTTTGGGTTTCTTCTTCTTCTAGCTTATTTGACCGGATCCTTGGTGACCCTGATCCCTTTCAAAGGGTGATGACGGCGTCAGCTGATAATTGCATTTATTTGGATACAGTTTCGATTCGTTTCTCGATTGAACAATTAATTGTTGATTGCAAACCGAATTGCTGATTGCCCACCTGGGTGGGACTCATAACGTTTGTCTTCCGGGTGAGCAGTGTTTCGAGACACGCGCGTGTACCAGCGGGAACATTAAAAGTGTGACTTGGGCGAGACCAAAGAGGCAAAAGGTCAGCTCGACGTAACGCCGCGGAAAAACGGATAGAACTTTCGTTTCGCAATCCCGAACGAACGGGCGAAACGAGTTGTTCCTGCCTGACTCGCGTGTCTTGATTAAACCCTGAATATTTGAAAAATTGCCGAACAATTATCGGAGTTCTGAAGGTGAAAAATCGGTTTGGTGTAATTATTGAAAAAGGGATATTAAAGTTTAAATTCAATTATTATTGAAAGTGGAGAATTAATATTTCTCAGAATTAATTTATTACTAAATTAATAATTCATCAGTTATAACATTTATTTATTACTAAATTAATAACTCATCAGTTCTTATAATTACTTATTATAATTATTTATTATTAAATAACTTTAATTATTATAATTATTAATACCTAAATTAATTGATTTGTAAATTTATTATTCAAAGCTTGTACAAAACTAGCCAAATTCGTAAATAAACAATGAACCCATTTTGAAGTGGGCAACTTTTAATCTAAGCAACTTTTAGACCGACGGTCTTTTGTTTTTCTTGAATGTTTAATGCATAATCTTGAACAAGACTGTACAGCTCATATTATTGGAGCACGAGCTGGCTTTGTTCGTTAAGAGAATATTCCCTTTCTCATTATTTCTCGTCGCAATTGCGAGCACAATTTTTCTCCCGCGACCGAGGTAGGGAGAGGGAGAGAGATTTGTCAGCGTTCGCTGGATATAAATAATAAGAATAATAAATAAGTAGACTGCGCGCGTGTGTAATTCAGACACGCACGTTTCGTGAAACAGAGGCGAAAGCAAGTGCTCGCCCGCGCCCTCGACACCATCAACGCTATCCGTAATACGTATAAACGTTGTTACCAATGAATTTAGATATACAAATGCACTCATTCCCGGAGAAATGTGTTGCCGCGAATAGCGGATAAGGAGCCTAACGTTATCTCCGATAGCGGATCTTGTAACGAACTTTTCGTAATCGCAGCTTCGAAACTTTGCGAATTAATAAATAATAATTCCAAAGTCAATAAAAATACGAATTTATATAAAATTTTCGCACGTTTTATCACACCCGATATTATCACTTTTCAATACTTATCGAGCATTGCTGTTGCCATTTATTCTGTCATTTTGAAATTGTCGACGAAAGAAAAAACGTATGATTTTATTATTTTTTCGTTGAACGGAATCGAAGAATCGAAACTTTGAGTCAAGTTGCCGGATTAAAAAACAAAGTAATTACGAATTTTTCAAAAGTACAATTTACGTTTATCCCACGTGGCGAATCAATCAAATTGATTTAACTTTAATAAACTATCGACTCGATAAATTCGAGTACGTTTAATTAAAACCCGAGTCAATTCGAGCCGATTGACTTCCTTATCTCGATACCGCTGTTCAGCATAGAGGTACCTACGTAGATCGGCGAGGAGCGTTCAGCATAGAGAGAAAAAAAATGGTTGGGCGTATCACGTTTTGAGCCACTTTCTCCTGGTCACACATTTTTTTTCTGCTAGGTGTCGCACCTCGAATCTCTCGATTTTCGATAACGCAATCGAAAATCCACAGCGATAAACACTCCCGTATATAAGTCGGTGCGTCCAAAAAAAACCGCGAAGAAACAGAGCCAGAAAGAGAGAGAAAAAGAGATAGAGAGATCGTTGTACCAGAAAAGTGAATGTCGTTTCGAAACTGGATCTGGTCTCGTCACGAAAGAATTTCCGTGATAACGCGCGGGCAGGGGCGGACCTGCGAGGTACGTATATATGCACACCAAGAATTCATAAATGTTATTGGTTGTTCCTAGTTATAATCTCTAATACGTTTGATTTAAATGTCAACGAGATTTCACCGAGTTCTCCGGACTAAAGTAATATTGAAATTAAACCGTGCCCCATGAGCGTTATAAATCCCCGAGTGGAGGTACTACCCAGACACGTATTCGCGAGTCTGCCAAATGGAAGTCGATAAAAAAAAACGAAAAAAAAAAAAAAAAAAAAAACCAAAACGAACGGAACAAATAAGAAAAGCACTATTGGCGAGTAGTTTCGCGACCGTTCAATCATAATCGATAATCACGAGCAAGATTCGTACACACCCCGGCATGCTCAACTATAAATATCAATATATGAATAAATAAATAAATGTCAAAACTCTCGACTGAAGAAAAGGAAAAAAACAACGCCCCCCCCCCCCCCCCCCCCAGGCTTTCGTTACTTTCCAGAAGGTAAACGAAGCTGTACGATCGTTCGTGTTGTTCGACAATGCTACTTTTCGTATTCTTCCCGTGCAAGAACACGAGTGAAGAGATTGATACACAAAAAGATCGGAGGGAGAGCCGAAGATTAATAATTTGCAGTTTTCCAGCACCGGAATTATAAACGTCGAGACGGGGCAGTGTACCAACTCCCAGTTTCTTCGTCCCGTACAAGGAGAGAGCCCCGAGTGTAGCAAATACAAGAAGATGGCCCATGCTCGTAGTTGAACCGGCCAGAGACCTCTGGTCTCTCGTATACGCGCGTGTGTACGTATATCTCGATCGTAGATGAGGAAGAAGAAGACTGGCACACGATTAAACGAGTTAACTTATGCGAGTTGGGCCATTTCGTTGGCTGGTCGATATCCTACACCGGAGAAGCAGAAGCGGACTGGCTTCGCTGAGCTTTTTAGTATCAGCATATAGGAGCGCGTTGGACTCTTCGGGATCTCGCGGGAGCCAACAGAGAGAAAGAGAGAGAGAGAGAGAGAGAGAGAAAGGGAGAAATAAATAGAGAAAGATTTCTTGGGCGCGCGCGCGTCTCTTCTCTTGGTACAGGCAGGGTCGACCGGTCACGATGGCTCGAGTAATGATAGCCTGCTCTCAGCTTCATAATCAGTCCCCCATCTTAATTTATGTTTGCCCCTGCGCTCGTTCTTTGCTCTCCGTACGTCCGTCCATTCGTTCTCTCTTCGTGTATTGTAACAGTAGGTTCTCCATGGCACTATTATATATATATATATGCACATCGGGAGGTTAGTAAAACGCGCTCTGCCTCATCCCCTGCTATATATCTCAGGGACTCTTCACGATGCTGTAGGTACCTGTACCTCACAGACTCCGGCCGCTTTACTCTCGCTAATTTACCGTAATTCGACTTTACCAACTGTTCACCTCCCCTAGCGGCCTTCCGCCCCTCCGAGGAATCTTTGCATCCAACTAATCCAACGGTGGATTATGCGCGTGCGGACCTCGAAGATTAGGTACTTGCACTTCCGTTTTTCCATTCTTTGCTCCCGACGATATTCGTCAATTAACGGAACAAGGAATAAGAATGAAGGATGGATAAAAATAATAAAACGTGAAATGTGGATTGACGGGGAAACGGAAGTGTTTCCGACCGTGCCAAGTTCTTGAGAAAAGTTGGAGAATATTCGGAAACAAAAAGAGAGCGAAATAATAGTACGACGCGACATAATGTACAGTGTGTTTTGCAGACGCATACAGTTATCTCTTTCTCTCTCTTTCGCCATCTCCCTCTATTTCTTGCTATCTCTCTTGCACCTCCATTAATCGAACGCATGGATGATCACGAACCAGTTCGTAATCAGTTCAAGCGTAAAACTGGGACAGAGGGAATGCCCCGTGACGTGTTTGTTCGGCTCACGTGCTGTCTCGCGATGCCACGTGTGTCACACTCCTTCTTTCGTAAATGACGCACTTTTCACGGTCAATAACGCAATATTGCGATGCAAACGTAATTCCAAATAAAAATAACATTTTTTTGAAAAATTGTAAACGTCAGGAACATTATTCATAACATTCCTGACGTTTTTTTTTTTTTTTGATCGAATTCAAACTTTATTGGCTCATTGATTAAGCTTTGATGAATAATAAAAAAAATTTATCTCGAAGACTCGAGATTAATCGACGATTCGCAATTTTTTTTTTTTTTCTCGCGATTCCACACGAGGACATCGATCCTCCGAGTAAAAAAGTCGTAACTCACGAGACGTAACAGATCGCGATGTAAAAAAAAAGAACGGTCGACGTCCGTTCGACTTTTAAAAACTGACGCAGCAATTTTCCTCGTGGATTATCATTAATGTCGATAGCGATTCGTACGTTTGAAAAAAAAAAAGAACGATTGAATTGAATCCGAGCGACAACGGGCTCCGGTGCATAGAATCGAGAAGTGGGAGGTTCTCGAATAACCGTATAAAGAGACGCGGCACCGTCTAGAGACCACTACACATCGATCCGTACACCTATAACTGACCGCGTATCGACGACGCGAGGACTGCAATTATAGTGGGTGAAACACCCATTTATCCTTTACCCCCGTTCCGAATCTTGGATACCGCGCGCATCCAACCTCCCGATGATTGTTCACGAGGTCAACATTTTCGAGGCATCTAACATTGCAAAATGTATCGCTTAAAAATGACTTTTTGAAGAAAAAAGGGGCGAAGGATTGAAACGGAGAGAAATTGGGAAAAATCTTTGATTTTAAGACCAACCGAACACAAACGAACCCAAACAAAATCGTCGACGATTGAAGAAAGAAAATGTTTTTACCCAACCGTTAAAAACATCGTACGATCTTTTGCGATGACGATTTTAATGAAATTGAAATCTAATCTAACATTCATCGGCTAAATCTAACTAACTAACATTAATAACATTCATCTAATTTTTAGCTAATCTAACATTCATCAGCTAAAAATTTTCGATCGTGATCCTGCTTGAGACTCTCCAGACTTTCCCAAAAAATAAGTATGATTATTCAATAATTTTTCTTTCATGAAAATCGTGATCGAAAAAGATCGTACGATTTTTAACGGTTGGGTTAAAACATTTTCTTTTTTTCAATCATCGACGATTTAGTTTGGGTTCGTTTGGGTTCACTTGGTCTTAACCTTAACCTTTTTTCCTCCAAAAAGTCATTTTCTAGCGACCAATTTTTCAAAATCAGCCAAAGCGACCGTTTCAGAGTGCAGCCAACGAAACCCTTCAACGTCATTGACACGATAGGTCTTTTTTTCTTTTATTTCTTTATTTTTCCACCGATCTGCATTTACTCTCGTTTTTTTCCCACAATTCACTATTAGCCTCGATACTCGGTGTGTTCGCGTCGAGATATAGGCGCGTCCATTTAGGTGAGCGTTATCAAGATTTCGTTTCGTAATGTCGCTTGATGTTTTTAATAAGCTCGCAAGGACGCGAGAGCGCCTACTCCGCGTACACTCGCGCGCGAATATTCACATGAGTCTCGGGATACCGATTAATTATTAATCATTATCGTATAACTGTCTACTGGCTCGTATACGTTCGTACGAGCGAGTGACAACGTCCGACGTTTCGAAACTCGTCGCGTATCGGACGTTTTTGCGACGGGGGATTTTAACAATTACTATTATTATTATTATTATTATTATTTATAATATTATTATTATTATCGCCGTATATCGAGCACGTATAAAAGTGAAATTCATTGGGAACCCTTAAGCGTATGTGAAAGATGTACCACGTGAGACGTGAAATTATTAAACCCCGATGTGTAAAGGATTAAAAATCGATATTACAAAATTGAAGCATCAACCACCGCGTCGATAAATTCTGCAGTGACCGATGCTCGATTTTTCATTGAAAACGCAAACGTCGATTAGAAACTTGTTTTTTAAATCGTCCGTCCTACACGTGGCCCAAAATAATAATTAGGTTAATATTCGCAATTGCAACTCCCCCTAAAAAGCGAAAAATTAAAAAAACGAAATCAAGTCAACGAACCCAAACAAACAAACCCAAACAAACCCACACAAACACGAAAACTCATCTCGATTCTGACAGGAGTTACACTTCTGAATATTTACCAATAATTATAACAATGATAGATATTAAAAATAATGATAGTGTTTTTTTTTCTGAGAAAAATTCGCGAACGTGTTTCACGTAATTCCGTACTTTTTGTACAATTTGACGTATTCGCTATTTGATTTTTAGTACAGCTCTTTTGCATAGAAACAGTGCGATTTCGCGGACTCTTAGTCTCCTGTATAGCACGTTTTCGTTCGAGCACGACTGTACACGCTTCGAATGATTTTCATCGATAATTAATTGGATCGAACACGAGGACGTTAACGACACGAAAATGAGTTTTGTTGCACCGCGGAGAAATAAAAGTCGTGTCGGTATTTGTATTCGATCGGTTTCGCGAGTAAACCCGTTAAATGTCTGTGTGTGTGTGTGTGTGTGTGTGTGTTTGTTGTTTTGTTTTTTCTCCACGCGATATTCCAACGAGGTTCGAGCGTTGTTGAATTTATCGTTGTTACAGGAGCTCGTAAACGATCGCTGCCAGGACTCCTCGTACCGATACGCGCAATTGTCTTTTCCATACCCTTGTAAAACGTTATTTCATATATTTCCATGAGCAGGAGTGTCGAGTGTTGCGCGCTCACGAACTTTATCGATCGCTAACGAAAGATCGTGCAATCGGGCCAAATTAGCGCTTTGGATTCCGGCAGTTCAGCCGTTTTGTTTGTCAGCCGAGGACGTGTGTGCGAAAACGACGGACGGAGGGGCGGAGGGGGGGGGCTGAGAGAATCGATTGTAACGAGAGCTCATTAGCTGATCAGCGGTCCGTGAGGCTGAAAATCGATCACACGCGAACCTACGATCTCGTCGGTGGACTCGATTATCGGCGTGTATATATATGCATATACATGTAGATATATATATGTGTATAGCGCGGCTAATAGTTCGCATCTGCGTTTCGCTTTATGAGATCGCGAGCTCCCAGGAATCTATACGACCGTGTTGTTCGACACTTTGGGCCCGACAGTGGGCGCGTTTGCACGAGACACCGCGCGATATCGTTCGTAGAAATTTGGACCACCTTGAACTTTCCTTTAATAAAATTGATTTTGTGAAATTCGGTCATCAATAGGGCGATCTAATTTATTTTTATTTAAGGGCAATGTAAAAACGGATTATGAAGAATTGGTTTTGTTGACAAATAAATAAGATTGTTAAATTTTCTTTTTAATATTAATTCGTCACCCAAAAAGTCGAATCAACGAGTGAATTCAACTTAAGAGCAATTGTTAAATAATGTAAAAAATGTATAATGCTAAAGGTAAAAAAATGATATCATGGAATAAGAAAATATAAAAAAAGAGTAATGATATCACGACGGTAATGACCGCGTATTTTTGAGGTAATTAAATTTTTGCAAAACGGTACGTCATGATGCATATTCTTATTACGATGAATAATTACTGCGAGTATAACGAGATCGCGATGAGTATCGCGATCTCGCGTCGAAAAAAAAAAACTAACAAACAAAAAACCAAAAATATCACTGTCCAATTACGGTTTCTCGTTGATCAAAATCAATTTTTGACTTTTTTTTTCAAGAATATTTTTCAAGATCGGTCCAAATTCCCACCGAAGTATGGGCGAGCGCGTACGAGCAACGTAGCCATAAGGCACACTCCCGGGTGGAAGTTTTCTCGAGCCGCGCTCAACGATTAGCTCGAGTGACACAATCTGGCGTAACGTCGCGAGAAAGCTTATAAAACGGGCGAGTGAGCGATTCGGATTGGTCGGGAGTCTCGAGGAAGGCGGTGATTGACGGCTCGTTTGATCGGGAGCCACACGTATAGCTGCGAAAAGAGCGACGGGCACGCTCCGCTCGTTTCACAAGAAACCATCCAAGAGCCGCGATATCGTCGCTTCGAATTGTCAAGAATCTTCGCGTTTGTCCAATTCGCGGAAGATTCAACAGAGACTCTCCTCATTTCTGTCATAATCCCAAACGAAAACTTTGAAAAATTTATAAAAATTCCATCTCCAACGACGAAACTCCTCAGAGCTGTTCATCAAACAAACCCAAACGAATATAAACGAAACCGAACAAACCGAAACCAATTACCCGCGGCTCTTCATCGAACAAACCCAAACAAACCCAAACCAACTCCTCGCAGTTCTTAATCAAAAAATACTCGAAAATAAATCCAAACCAACCCAAACGAAACCTAACCTAAACAAACCCAAACCAACTACCCGGAGCTCTACACCAAAGAATACTCCAAAACAAACCCAAACAAACCCTAACATGCCCGATAGATTCCTTCTCCCCCCCCCCTCGCAACCAAACCGAAAAAAAAAAATGTTCCCGAAGATTCTCCATCAAACTCCAATGTCAAGCTCCTCCTCTCCTCTCCTCAATGTACCCCAATATCTCCGATGAACGTATCGTTGAAACTAACGTTCGACGAATGTACACGTCGATGCAAAATCACGGATAGCTCTGACGAGTTTGTTTCGATGATAGGTATGCAACGGGCTGGTATAATATACCGTTGCTGCAACGAGAACGAGCCACACCCTTCGCGAACACAGCTGTGCTCCGATACGTCTGTACGTTTTACACACACGTCTCCACAAACGCACAAACATTATACGCACATATATACACAAATATATGTACAAAATATATTTGTACACTTTATTTCTATACATCTACTCTCTGATATTATATAATACCCGTAAATGCATGTATACGTATAAATAATATACGCATCAGAGTCTTGTAGATTCGGATACATATATACCATACGTATCTGGGAGTCGTCGGGGCGTATGCATGCGGAAGAGGTTGCTCGATTTTATATATATATATATATATATATATATAAATATATATATGTATATGTATTTGCAGTCGACACTGCGGATCGCACCATACGCGTATATTTGATATATACATATGGATATATATGTACGTGTGTATATATTTGTACATCACCACAATAGAGTGGGGCGCATAATATACAAGTATACGTAGCCGAGAGCAAACGCCGCCGCGCGGTATTAGCGGTACGTCCTTTTCCAGGCGTCCCGCTGGCTGCTGCTCACCCAGAAAAGCGAGAATACCTCACGAGGCAAGAAAAAAAAAAAAATACCCGAACGTTTCGATCTCTGACGCTGGTGAAAACCGAAATAATTAAGTTTTTACTATTTCCAAGTATTATTGGCACGTCGTTTTTTTTTCGATCTTCCGGTTCTGGGATACAAATTAGACTGCTGGAAAGTGGGACGTGGAAATTAGTAAATGTATTAAATTTATTGAATTTAATATTGCTTACACTGAAGTGGAATGGAAAAAATTGATGATTCGAAATTTGGTTCGTGGGTTTAAGGACTAATTTCCAAAATGTTCAATTTACGGTTTGAATGATGAACTGGGGGTGAATTTCAAATGGATTTTAATAAAAGAGAATATTAATCGTTAGTTTTCAATGAAAAAAAGAAAATGATTTAATCGTGAGCGATTCAACCGGAGATAAGAAACTTCCCAATGAAAGCGCGGTTTCTCATATACGTTCGTACGGGAACATCGCGTTCGTATCGCATCCGTGTGTCGTCGAAAGAAAACGTAAAAAACAAAATAAAGAAAAAAGAAATAAACGGGAAAAGACGAAGCCATTGTCAGGTAGAGCGATTTATCCGCACATTTCATCGATCCCGGCACGCACGGTGCAAACCCTAGAATAGATGTTGATTCTCCTCAGAGATTTATAATATATATATGGACGTTGAAGGGATCACAGAGTTCCCTGCCGCGATCAGAAACGCGGAGAGCTTCAATTCCATCTCCGTTGGTGTGTCGTCCGGCACTTACGGTTCTGCAGGTGAAACGATCGTACCTTAGCATACACCGGAGACTCGTGATGTTACGAGGCGAAAAGCTATTGAAAAATAACCAAAGGATCTCATGATGAAAAATCGCCAGTAGATATTTATAGAGCACGTTTTACGATACAGGGGGCTGCGAGTTGCCGGAAGAATTGATACGATTGTAATTAATAATGGACGATCGAAGAGCGTATCGAGCCTTTGATCAACCGGTAGGAATTTCATTCGTTGAAAATAGTTCTATCGGAATATTCAAATGAAACAAAAAATAAAAATGTGAAAACAAAAATGTCATACAATGTTTAGTCCATTCTTGGTAAATATTCGGAAGCGCAACTCCCGCTAAAAAGAGGCTGTACATTTTGTTATCAATTCTTTAAAAATTTTGTTTGTTACATTTTGTTTTGTTATCAATGACTTAAAAAATTTATATTGAGTTGTACCTTAATGGCGCATCATGTTTTCAACCCAAACAAACGAAAAAACGAATCCGGATAATTCAATCCGTTTCGTTCTTTGAGTTTGTTTGGGTTTGCGTTTGTGTTTGTTTGGATTTGCGTTTTCGTTTGATTGGGTTTGTATTTGTGTTCGTTTGGGTCATGTTTTGGTTTGCGTTTGGGTTTGTTTGCGTCATGTTTGTGTTTGTTTGGTTGTGTTTGGGTTTAAAGTAATGGGTTTAATGCATTAAAAACATGACGCGCCGTTAAAGTATAACGTAATATAACGTTTTATAGTCATAAGGGATTTATAACAAAATGTACAGCCTCTTTTTAGCGGGAGTTGCACTACCGAATATTTACCCTATTCTTTATTCTCTTTTTTTGCATTTCGTATTGTTCGTTCTTATTTTCGTGATCAGAAAAAAGTAAATAAAAGTGGCTAAGTCTCATTGCCTTGATCAGAAAAAAATAAATAAAATAGGAGGGATCCTAATAAATAGAAGGACCCCCCCCCCCTCCTTGCAAGTAAAAAATGTGCGATGCGCACACTTGCCCCCGATGAATCGGCACAGGGACACGTCCGTATAATCCATTCAGTATTCTCGAGTTCTAAATCGGCAGCGTGGAGAGGCGCACGCGGAGCTCTCGGGGAGAGTTTCCTCGCGTGCGCGGGCGTGGTACAGTTCGATGCTGATGGCTTCTGGCTCAGCGATATGTAATATGTACCGTTTCACGTTGCTTCGCGACTTTGCAAGCCGGACCGGCTTAGTGAGTCGCGAATAAACGCCGAACCTCATTTATACTTTATAAATACCGATACACGCACGCGTTGCACTCGTCTTTATCGTCGATTTATGGTAGACGTTGATCAAAGTGCATTCCCTCGAATATCCGCGCAACTAAGATATCCCTTGGATTTAAACATCTCCGTTGAACCTTACGAGAATCAATGGCGAAAGATTAAATTCGTTTGAACGAAAAAAAAAAAAAAAAACAATTTTTTTTCGCTTGATTCGTCAATTAAAAAAGTACCAAAAAAATATTACAGCGAAAAACAAAAAAAACTTTTTCCACGGTTTATTTGTCAATGAAAAAGAGGACAAAAAATATCCCAGCTAAAAACAAAAAAAAAACTTTTTTTTACGGTTGATATGTCAATAAAAAAAAAAGCAAAAAAATCTCCCAGCGAAAAAAGAAAACATCTTCCTTCTAAAAAACCGTGATATCGTAGGGTGAATAAAAGTATCAGGAGGAAATCAAGATATCGCACGATCGGACCAGCGTTAACGAACAGCGCGCGAAGAGGGAACGAAAAACAAAACGAAAAAAACAAAAAAACAAAAAAAAACAAAAATGAAAGCAAGAAAAAAAAAACGAAAAATACCGTAACCCGTTCGGGTGAACCGCTGGCACATACGACCTTTTGAATCATCACGGACAAATACGCGTGAGAGCGTGATATTAATAACCGGTAATAAGCATCAAGGAGCTCTCGGGGTGCGAAGGTCCATGGGGGCCCTTTTTTTTATAAAAAAAAAAATATATATATATATATACGACGAGACCGCTTCGAGATTACGACGCCGGCGTATCCAGCGGGTGTCCGATGCGTCGAGAACCCTCGTACACACACCAATATGAATTTTCATTTACGAACGTCTGCGAAAGGGCGGCAGGGGACGGAGGGGGGGGGGGAGTGGCGAATCTTTCGCGAAGCGCTCGAAGACCCCGGGACGTAAAAATAAAAAGCCTGGCCGAGAAATGAGAGAAGAGAGCAACGAATATACATGTATATACATGTACGTGAAGGCACGTGCGTACGAAGGGTCACATGGGTGTGCAACGATGGTATAAACACGTGTGCAAACCCGCGAGGCCAGTTAGCCGATCTCGCGAGCTAAACGAGATATACTTGACGGATTCTCATCTACAAAGCTGACGTAAACAATTTGCGAATGTAAATACCTTTTGAGCAACGAGGCCCTCACGGTGGGGGCGAGAAAAAGGGCCGAGAGGCAGAGGAGGGGGGGGGGGGGAGGAGGAGTACGTGGAACAGCCTCGAAAAAAGGGTTTCGTCCGCACGTACGAATTCGCGTGTGTGAATTAAACTTTCTTCTTCCTTTTTAACGAAAAAAATCCATACATAAATAAGAGCCCAGAGGCTGATTCGCACCTCGCTAAACGATGTCTGCTTAACCGCCAAAATGGTTGCTGAAGACGCTTCATACTGGCTTGTCAAGAAGTGCAAATCGTTCGGACGTTCGAGTTGAATTTTTGGCCCTCTGAGTTTTTTATTTTCGTGTTACCTTGCCTTTGAATAATCAAGGTAACACAATAATAATAATAATATTAATAAGAATGATAATAATAAGAATAATAATAATAAAAGTCGACAAGTGTTAAATAAATGTGAACAATAATAATAATAATAATAATAATAATAATAAAACGAATTTGACAATGACTAAAGTTGGTCGAAAAAGAGGTTATCAGTAGCAGCAATGGTAAAGGTATCAATGAAATAAAAAATAATAATGATAATAGTAAGATTATGAGATATCTTAAGCAGCCATATCTGAACCGGTAGGTCGGTATAAATAATGCAGCTCGCGAAACACTCCGAACACTCGCAGCGCGTATCCTCGCTGATGCACTATTCGCTACGGATCCCGTAGCTGAGGGGACCGGAGGCCGGAGGAGAGAGTGGCGGTTAGAGGAGAAGGGGAAGTTTGTTGTAAAATACACTTGGCACGTATCGCACGCGTAGCAAGTTCGTGGGAATTTTCTGCACAAAGGCCCTAGCTAGGTAGCTAGTCGAAGAATACTTAGCACGTATGCATACTGGAAATACGTTCGTATCGTACGCGCATACTCGAAAGTTCAGGAACGACGCGAGTGCACACGTGTTTGTATTTAAATAATCGTGAAATAAAAAAAAAAATAAGGGTGACCGAGATTTTCACTTTCGCGAAAACCAAGAATTCCCCATTGTTACGGAATCATCGATCAAACGTCTATTAGCGAAAGACCCTCGCGAGGATTGTGCGAGTTTACCGGAGCTCGGGTTCACCCACGATCAATCCGGTTCTCTAATGTTAGCGTTGCAAAATCTCTACTATCAATCCTGATCAATGGCAATTGTCATTGCGACCGTTCGTTCACCAGATTTACTCCCATCAAGGATCACTTTGATTTTCAACTTTTTCTTCAACGAATCAGTCGCCTTTGCTTACAATTTCGATCGTAAAATTAACCTCGAGCTTGGTTATTCCATGCATGAATTTGATAAGACTATTACCGCCATAAATAACGTTAATTTATGTAATTTCCGTGAAAAACAATATTTCCAGGTGGCCGTTTCCATTAGTCCCGGAGGATCGTGGCAAAGTATAACCACTTGTATCTTCTTACGCATCTGTATTATCAGTCGAAGAACGATAATTTCATAATGATTCCGCTACCGATCGGAGCACTCGCGTGGAGCCGAGCGAAGTTTCCTCTCGCGTGGTTGCCCCGTTATAACACTTATAATTATCACGGTTGACCATTATAACGGCTCGTGGTCTCGCCTCTCGCGCACGCACGTACACACCTATTCACGATTAAAGCCGGGCTCGTTACATGCCCCCCGGTCAGAGACACATGTTTCAAACTCCCGATGAACAATCCTCGTAACTAATAATTGTGTCTCGACTTATTATCGGCGCTCTCGATTTACCGATCTTTACTTCTCTTTTCATCGCGGTCTCGCGTGCCCATACTTCATTTTTTTAAATACGATTCTCGTTTTACCTGAATTTTTGGAGGTTACGAATTTCCGGATAAAAAATCGATTAACGAAAACCGGAAGTGGAATAAAATGGTCCAATGTCATAAAATTCACGAATATTAATTGAGAGTCATTAATTAATTTTTTCATTGACTAATATCCGAGAAATCGAGACTCCGTTTCATCGCTCGTCGAGACAAATTAACATTAATTGAGTTCGAGAAATAAACGTACTTAGATCGAAGAAAAAACTTTTTTTGGTCGATCAAGGAAGGCGTTACGCTTGAAAAGAAATTTTCACTCACCATCTTGGTTCATTCCGTGTCCACCGTCATCTATGGTAAAGAGAAAAACGAACGAATTAGCATAATTGATGATTAAAACTTGTCATTAAAATTAACGAGCGTAACAATGTTCATCAGGTTACCAAGTTGGGCCATTTGAAGATAGAAGCAAAACAATAAATTCCATTGTTTCACTGCGAGATTGAATTTCACGAAATTTCCGGCTGTGATTCTGAAAAGCTCTGCAGCGAGGATGAACGAGGCACTTTTGTGAAGCCCTAGTCAGGCCTATCTTTTCGGAGGTCGGAGGGTAGCGTTCGAATGAGTCGAGGATCGAGATAAAAGGAATAGTCGAGAATGAGAGGCTCCGGTATGTACGCTAGTCCCGAGGGAAAGACGAAAGCTGCTCGTGTTGGTTGATGACGGCTGGTGTACAGGGGCTCATGCCCGGGAGGAAGAGCGGAAAGCAAAAGAGGTATCAGAAGCCACAAGAAAGGTTTCACGGATGCCAAAGCTGTGCTGCAACCTATTTGTACCAGGGAAGCGTGGCCTCGAAGATATCACGGCATCGCGCTTTATTTTCTCTCTCTCTCTCTCTCTCTCTCTCTCTCTCTCTTTCCATCTCTTCCTTTATTCAACCCCATAAATAACTCGTCCTATCTCCCACCGTGATGCTCCAATCCTGTTCGTTGTACGGCACGTATATACACGTGTATACAAATACAATACCATTTTCTGTATCCACATACGAAAAGATAGTGCACTATTTCCGGGAGCCATTAAAAAATGTATCATTAAAAAAAAAAGATATATCAAGGTACATTATAGTGAAGCCACTCGAGCGTCAAGCATCACGGTTGACATCACCTGTCGCCTGTCTATTTTCTTTCATCGCCTTATCGCGAATAATTTTCGATTTCCCCCAATGATCTCCAATGATCTCCAATGTTTTCCAATGATCATTAATGATCATTAGCAGCTTTCCAATAATCCCTAATTATATGAATAATCTCTGATTATTAGCGACGATTACAAAACTCTCACGATTTGTCCACAAACTTCGTTTAATCCGGCCATAACTCTCGTCGTAAAATCGATAATAAACTTTCAATCGATGTTTGAAAGTACTGGAATATCCGGACTGGGAAGAAGAACTCGATAATCGGGATATTAATTCGAGCCTCATTACAGACGAGATCGGAATGATGACGAACGATTTAAAGAAACGTAGCGCTCGTATCATGCGCAATCCTCTCGGTCAGATATTTTTCGAGCACGTGGTACGTATTACGAAACGAACGAGACTGGATGCGAACGAGGTGAAATTACTAACTAGGAGAGTAAACTGCGATCGGGTAATGCCGCGGTTGTCTCGGAGATGCAAGAGGGTCAGTGAACCAGATAGCTTCTCGCACACATGTTCCTACGATGTACCAAGATGTCCGAATCGACTCCGGCTCCCAACGTGATCCACACGTTTTTCCTTGATTATTCCATAAGGGCGTATCTCTCGTTATTTTGACCCTGCGAACGATCCTTCGAAGAGCCCTTTAGAAATTGTGAAATTACCCTGGGTCGTGAAACACAGCGAATAGGCATTAATTAGAAATTAATGCAACTTCGCGGATACGGTCCATTAGAGATAATCGAAATCGACGCCCGGCCTCCACCCCCTGATTTGGCCTCCTTTGGGTTTTTCGTATACGCGAACGTGTTGCAGCATCGAAATTTTCTCCGTCCATTTTATCACAATTTTGACAAGCTCTGTTTCCATTGACTTTGAAATAAACATTTTGAAATTTGATATCCTTGAAATGGAAAACGAAAAATCAATGTTTCGCGGACTTACGAGTACTCGATGCGTTGAAAATTTTGACACTTTTTATCTTGAGGGTTGACGATACTTGATGATAATTTTAAAATGAGAATGGTACATTTTTGGAAATGCAACTCTCGCTGAAATCAGGGAAACCGAACAAACAAAACTAAACAACAACGAAAGATAAACAAAACCAAACAAACAAACCCAAACCAACACGAAAAATCGGCTCGATTCTGACAGGAGTTACACTTCCAAATATTTACCAAGAGAATATTCATTGTTGTTACTTGTCAAATAAATAAATGCTCATTTTTTTTAAGTTTGAAATAAACTTTGACTTTGAAATAAAACTCTTCAAATTCGATAGCCTTGAGATTCAAAACGAAAAATCGATGTTACGTGCACGAGTACTCGAAGCTTTGAAAATTTGGACACGTAGTACCTTGAGTGTTGACGATACTTGATAACAATTTAAAAATAGAATATTCATAGTTGCAACTTTTCAAATAAATAATTGCTTATTTTTTAAAGTATACCTTTTATAGACGAATTTGATGGTCAATTTACCCCCTCCCTTCCTCTTTCTCTCTCTTCAATACGCCCACAAAAAGAAACATTCATTATTCCTATCAGCGGAATATAAAAGTGCTCACGACGATTCCGGTCAGATAAGAATCTTGTCGGAGTGACGCAGGCGAAAATTTTTACGACACACTCCGGCTGATATCGCGTTTTCGTAATAGTCTTTGCGACTCAGAATTATCGGTACGAGGCAGTTACCACAATTATTTCACAGCATTCGTATAGATCGGCTCGCGATCTAATCGTTTCAATTTCGTTCGATCGAACGGATTTGCAACAACGCGAACAAAAAATCCCCATCGTGTGATCGTGCGAAATTAATGACGAATATACCTTTTTTTCTTTTTCCTTTCCAAGTTACAGTAACGAGAGGCATGTTGATAGCCGATAATGTCGTATCGACGATACATTATCCCCCTCTCAAGAATAACGGTGTACCAATATTTCATTGATTAAACATCGACATCGACACCACACTGAACATTATATTCGAATCGAAACAACTTTTTTTTCGTTCAACTGATTACTCCTCAGTAACTATACTCAATAATGCAATTCGAATGAACTTACGGGATTTATAATCATACTCGTGAATTTTCACGAACCCAAACGAACGCAAACTCGCAAATAAGAATCGGATAAACTTCCGAATAGCTGTTACCTCCGATTTGGTTGAATTTTGGTAGAGACTTTCTTTTTGACGATACAAGGTATTGTGTAAAATTGGATTTCTGGCGCATCGCGATAGTTTTTTTGTAAATCGAATTTTGAAAATTACGAAATTAACATGTGCGTGTATATCTATATCTACTAGCACCCACTCCTATCCCAACTCTAATAATATGTTAAGGAGATGAGGAAAATAAGAGAAACCGCGGTGCCCCCCCCCCTTAAAAGGCAACGGAGGGGTTTTGTATTGTATCTGGACATTTATTCCGAAACATTCATTGTTAACCCAAATAAACCGGATTAATGTTTTCAGGTGCGATTAGAATTGGGATAGGAGTGAATGCTAGTAGATATAGATATACGAGCACGTGTTAATTTTGCAATTTTCAAAATTCGATAAAAAACCAACAATTGCGATGCGCCAAAAATCCTTTTACACACTACCTTGTATCGTCAAAAAGAAGGTCTCTACCAAATTTCAGCCAAATCTGAGGTAACAGCTATTCGGAATCTTCGAAAAAGGGAAATCTGAGGTAACAGCCTATGAATCTTCGAAAAAGGGAATTCCTTTTTTAATCCCATAAGAAGATCCCCCTTAGCTCCCATAGACATAAGACATAAGCAACAAAGAAAGAATATGAACAAACGTTTTATCGGCTTATTATTATTATTCTTATTATTATTATTTCTTATGCTTTTTTGTTGATTGGGTGGAGTAACGGGAGGCAATCTTCGAAGCTGACAGTGGGGATTGCCATAGAGATAGGAGTCGAACTTTACGGCGTGTAACAGCCCGTCGATCCAACGTCGAAGATTCTTCCTGACGGGTAGGATCTGAGTGCGCACAATGCAACTTATAAAGCCGTACGAGACCGGGCAAGATCGTTGCATCCGCCTGTAATCGTCTTGCGCTCTGGTATTACCAGTTTGCACGTTTTTTTTTTGTTGTTGTTTTTCTTTTCCTTTCTTTTCTTTTGCTTCTCGGGCGTTTGTTCTTTTTCCTGTCCGGTCTCGGTTGTGCATGCGCCATACGACAGGAATGCAAGGGAAGGCGATAGGAGACAGCGATTCTATACAGCTATTACTGTCGTAATGGAAGAGACCGAGGAGGGGGGGGGAGACAAAAAGAGGAATAAATAAAGAGAAGAGAGGGGTGAGGGGAGAGGGAGCATCGGGATAACTAAGGATTACGCCGCGTTTGAGAATTTGCCTCGGCCCCGCTTCGAGCATTCATTTGTTTGCGATTACCGGTACTTTTAGCTCCGTCTCTTACGTTTCAACCCCACTTTACCCTCTGCGATCGTGTTCTATCTCTCCCTTCCTTTCACCCTTTTTTCCTTTTCTCATTTTTACGTTATCTTATTTGTATATGTATTAGCTAATCCCGTCAACTTCGTACCGTCTAAAATTGATTTTATTTTTCGGTTTTCGCAAGCATCATCAATCGTTATAAACCTTCATCAATCCTGATCAACCTTCCAACTCCAATAGATCGAAATCGTTTATAAGTATCGATAAATTCTCGTACTAAAATGACAATTTCTATTGGTTATGTATTTCGACTGTTCGTTTGAGGTTTCCGTTATCTTTTTTTTTTGTCATAATTAAGCTTGGTATTAGTATTACCCTAGCCGAACAATTTTCTTTGCCTCGACGGATGGAAACCTTTGAAACATTGCGTGTGGCCCTGCACAGAGCCGGTTTGTCAAATACTTGATATCATTAGATTTAACGATGCTCTATCACTTTCTCTCTCTCTCTCTCTCTCCATCTATCTATCTATCCGTCTCTGTCTCTTCGCCGTGGCATCCAAGCAACGCTTGTTCCCGACGCGATCGCAGCTCCCATCTTCCTGATCCCGGTGCTTCAATGCCGTGTCACTGGCTCCTGCCAAGGGCGGCGTGGCCTTTCATCTTCCTTAACCAGACGCGCTCGCCACTCTCTCCTCTTCTCACTCCATCCTTCATCACTGTCTCTCTCCCTCTCCGGCTCTCTCTCTCTCTTTCTCCGCGGTCACCGTGTGGATTATACAGTGGTATAATACTAAGATAAGTATACACCGAGAGCTGGCATATCTCTTATCCGCGCCCGACAGCAATGAGCCGCATAAGGAACCCAACGACCAAAAGAGAGCACGAAAAAATAAAAGGAGACAAAACAAAAAAGTGGACAAAGCATCGAACGGAAAGAGTGGAAAGTAACCAAAGTACGAACGTGAGCCAAAGAGTTTAAAAAGGACTCGGGGCTACTGGAAAACTCGTGTTCCAAGTCCTCGATACTTCCTCCTCTCATTGTTGGTAATCCTCCTTCTCATCTTTTTTTTCCTTCTTCCTCATCGATCGTCGAGACTTCCTCGCTTCCATTTCTACAAAAGTCCCTTCCCAAAGAGTACCAGTGACGCCAATTGTTCACCACTGAGACAAAGCTGTCTTTTACTTCTATCCTCCTTTCTCTTCGTCTTTCACGAGTCGCGGCATCGTCACTGATACCGAAGCTTTGTCAGGCTCGAAGAATCGACGTACCGTTCAAAGTACGTACGAGGAAACTCGAAAAATTCTCATGGAACCACCTGCGGAGTTGATTCATCCTCCTTACCAACAATATTATTTTCACGTTTCACTCTGTGTAACAAGAAGACTCGATGATGACCAATATTCGAGTTTCGAGGATCTAATTATTGATCCTCGTTAGCTGATACTCGTAATACTGACAGAGAAAGCTTTGTTTCAGCCTACTTTTCACCTGTGAATACTCATCCCCGATGATCGAGAATTTTTTCACCTCCGAGGCTATTAATGTAAACATCGAATCGTGAGATCCGACAAATCGCGCCAAGAAACGAGAGTTACTCCAATTTCCGAACGTACCAAATCGCTCGAGAAGAAAACCAAATAGCTTCGAATTATAGGAATTGAAAGTTGAATTTTTTTTCTTCAAATTAGTCATTTCCACTTTGCTGGCTCGTAATTACGTCTCGTTAAACGTTTTATTTGCGAAATAAGCAATCAGGGGTGGGTGTGCCTTTGGCACTGTGGAATCTTCGATGAAAAAGTGAAAATAATAGTAGGAAGCGATGCAAATTCATAATTTGCAGAGTTTTTCGAATGGAGCGATAAAGATAATTGCTAGGTTGCTTTTGCGACTGTACTTGGGTATCTGCCGATGAAAAATTCTAAGCAGAAAGCAAGGATTGATAAGAAGGAGATGAGTGAAGACAATTACTCGTCGATGATGCCTAGCCAAGTGTTTTCGAGCTAACCCTCGTGTCTCTTACCAAGGGAATCCTTGAGGAGTTTGTTACCATATCTGCCTGCATCTAACACGCTTCTTCCTACCGTCTCCCTTTCTTCCTCCTTTTCTCGTTGATGTCTGCCTCCCGGCGCTATTTACCGCACAGTCACGTCACTTTTTTTTCCTCTCATTTTCTATCAGAACCGGCATCGCAACGCGGACAAGAAGAAGACCAATTACGATGATAAAAGCCTCATCTCTCCTCGCCTCTGTGCCAGCCTTATACATAACGCGCGTTTCTTCATCATCCCTCCGTCAATACCCGTTTGCACGCGCGTCAACGGACCTTTTCCATCTCGAAATTTATCACCGTTCACTCATTCGCTTCGAGTGTGTCATTGCGCGACGCGTTTGCCCCGAGTAAACTTCAACTTCTCGGCTCTTAGCCACTGTCGTTCACCGACGAGTGATCATTCATTTCTTGTGTTCCCACGACGCTTGCACTTGTCACGTAGCTCTTTCCAATTCATTGGGGGAGCTTTGTATTTGCTCGTAATACCGATTGTCGTTCAATCGAGTTTCGTTTCAATCGGAAATTATTCAACCAAGGTACGAACCATCTTGTGACCCCTTAATCAAAAAATTGTTCAAGAGTTTTTGAATCTCGAACTTAATTTTCCTTCTCGTGAAAATTCTAATTATCGAATTTGAATTTTGGCGCTCGTTTTTGTAGTGAAACGCGTAGGTGGAGTTTCTAAAACTATTAATTGAACTTTTAATTATGAACCGACACGACCAGCTCCGCTTCACTAACTTCGATGCATCGCCAAACCAATCGTAATACGTCATCAGCGTAAACGCCATCGCGGAATATAGAAGCCTACAGCGGTTCAGTATATTTCTCAGATCGTATAAATAAATATAAATATTTGGTGGTTATCTCTTTTGATCAGACAAATGGATCAATTCGCGGATTCATCAAATGGATTCAAATGGACGTTCATCAATTTCCACTCGCTGTAGACTCTTGTCAGTCGTCAAGACAATGTCTTTTTTTGTTCTCGGATTCGAAAGAAGAAACGTACGTTTTTCCTCGGACTCCTCCTCATGCATACCTCCACCGTTGCCGCTGCTGTGATGATGATGAAGCCCGAGAGGATCCTGCTGATGGGAGTGTATGACCGCAAGCGCGCTGCCCGCAGGATCTCCAGGATTAACACCAACCCCGAGATGTAGCGCACCGTGCTGCGTCGCGTGACCCGGTAACTCCATGCTGATCATAGCACGCCACTCTACTCCCTCCGTCCCACGTCTGTAATCGACTGCTACCTCCTCCTCCACCTTGAGCTCTCCACCTCGTCCACGAAGACGAGGCGTTTTTCCACTGGCCCAACCTCACCTGAAAAGTTCCAGCCAAATTTTAACGCGGCTCCAACCGCTGTCCAACACGTTTCGTTCTTCAAAAACCACGAAACCATCAAATTTTCGCAACTTTGTGGAAAATCGGATTTAACAAAACAAAGAAATAATCGAATTTTAATATTAAATCAGATGGACCCTAAGAAAAACAGCGACTATTTTGATTCCAAGATTCGGCCAAAATAAAATAAGAATTTCCTAATACAATTAGCCAATGCAATTTGTGTTTGTTTGGGTTTTATCGACGACCCGTGCCATTCGCGGTATTCCGTGCGCCGTTCAATATAAAAAAGACTTTAAAGCTACCACGTGCAAAAAGGATACAAAAATAAGACTTTTACATTGAAAATTGAGACCTGAAAGTTTCCGACTAGGCTGATTTACTACTACCAGTTAATTTCAGCGTTGGTCGTCATAAATCACTTCTCACTCAACAGCGGTATTATATCGGTCGTATCGCCGCGTGTGTACAACCGGCAACAAATCGGACACTGCACACAGTACCCGGTTTCGTAACTCATCGAGACGCCTCGAGGTACGTACGCACACCCACGGAAATATAAAGAATCACGGTGGTCCCCGCGGTCAAGGAAGCGGTATTAAAAAAAAAAAAAAAAGATAAAGGGGGGCATGAAAACATTGTGAACTAGGAGCGAAGGATGCTCGACCGGAATTAAGCCACGCCACGCTTTTTATCCTCAAACTCGGATAAGACCAACAACCAGACGCTCTTCCCTTCCGTCTCTCCACGGATGATCCTCGATAGCGGGTCATATTTTTTGCTCATTACAGCCTGCGGGAGGCTGTGAAGACGGTGAGCTTTGAGCTCGTTCCCTCCTTGCACTAGTCATCGACCGCAGTCTTCCCTCCTTTTTTGGGCTTCGCTCGTTTTTTTATTTTTTTTTTGTTATTATTTGTTCGAAGCTAAAAATGAGTAAATTATCGGTTGGCTTTTCCGGGCAGGTTTTTCGGGAAAGGTTAAAGGAGGTTAGAAAAGAATTTCTGTTGGGAAACATCTATTGGGTGAGAAATACGTCAAGAGAAAAGAACGGGAGACTGGGATGAAGAGAATCGATAATCGATTACGATTGAGGCGACAAAAACGAAAATTCATCTGAATAGATAGATCCTCCTCGAAAGCGTCTGAATCAACTGGCACGCTTTTTTTTTCCAGACTCGAAGAACACTGGACCAATTAATATTTCGTAGACCATTTTTTGCTTCGGTTTTCTTTACCGCTCGAACCAAGAAATTGAAAAAACGATTTCTTTTCATTAGCCCCATGACAGAGCGCTCGAATACTTCAACAGGGGAAGACAAACAAAAAAAAAGAAGGTAAAAGTGTATCGCCGGGTAGCAAGTCCGTAGTGAGATAAACCGGACATGAACTTTTCACGGTTATATTTTCCGCTCGATGTCCGATTCGAGGTCGATGAAATGATCGATGAACCAGCAAAATTTGCGCGAATCTCACGCGTTCCGGAATGTTTGGAATTCGCGAATGGCGATGCGCGAGAAGACCGGAAACACGAGAAAAATTCCCCGGACTCTGGGAATATCCTTTTCATTCGTATCCTTCATCAATTATTTATGACTCTCAGTGGTGAATTTAATAAATAATATATCCGTGCGTAGGACCGAGGTATATTCGAAACGCTGGATTTGCAAATCGATGAAATATTGATGTATACACGAAACAGTCAGAGAGGAGTCCCGATTTGCGTATTTCGAGAGAGGGCACCCGGCAGACAGGCTTGAGAAGCTCCTCGTTACGCTCGAACGTACGAGTAGAAGACGAGACTCATTTCTAGCTATATAAACATCGAGAACGAAACGAAAGAATGGCAGAAGAGCAGCGAAATAGTCTACGAGGATTCCTGTACGCCCCGAAGGGCCAAAAGATTATGAGAACCAGCAGCAACGCTCCGTTGTATTACGACAAAAGAGAGAGAGAGAGAGAGAGAGAGAGAAACCTCTGGCTCCCTTCTATTTTTTCGACTCCTTTTGCTTCGCCTTTCTTTAACGCTTCGTCAGTTTGAACGATCTCCAAGAATCGGTATATAACTATGCACGAGCCGAGATCCCGCGAGGAAAACCCCCGAGAAAATCTCTCCGGATGATACACACCGGGCGAGAACATATTCGATGTGGGAACTAAACAATCAAGGATGGCGCGCTAGTGTCTTCAGTGAACCATGCAGTGAAAAACTGCTTCTTTGAGTGCCAGAAAATTGGTACTTGAAAATTGATAAATTTTATTAAGGAATCGTCTCATTGTGACTCTTCGAAAATTCACTAATTTTCGCGATGTTTTTTTTTTATGTTGTAATAAACTAATCGGTCGGGTTTTCTTTTTATAAATAAATACATTCATGTCGAATACAAAATAATTGTTTTACGTTTATTTATTTAGTATATAATAAATAAATAAATTTTTTAAATGACGCGTTAAAAAAAATATCCTGTACGATGTCCACGATTGCGGCCGCAATTTTCATGTGAAACATAAATTTCAAAAAGATTATTAATTTGCAGGAAAGTCGCTATCACGGTATGGTGTTTTTTTTAAATTTGACGAATTGGCGGCAGTTTGAACAAAAAGTATCGGATTTGGCCCTGTTTTTCGACAGTTTTTCATAAAACAAATAGGAAGATTTAAAAAAAAAAACCTACCGAGAGAATGACGATAGAGAATGACGTAAAAAGTGTTTTCCCAAAATTGGAAATAGATATCTTCAAAACTCTTCCTTTGAGAGTGGACACCGTTTTGACAAACACTACTCCGAGAAAAACGCGTTTAAAGATTGTAGTCCCGCTGCGATCCTTTTCTACAAGAAATGCTGCAGCGATCGTAATAATTTGAATTACGTTTTAAAAATTTGAGATAATGTTTAGAACAGTGTATACTATACGATAACGCAAAAAAAAAACGTTTTTTTGAAAATTTCACACTGAGATGATCCCTCAAAACCCTAATACACCAAAACTTTGATACAACACACCAGAAACATCACTGATTCATTTTCTAAAACATTGACAATTCCGGAATACGAAATCGCGAGCTAATATTACTTTTAATGCACTATCAAGAATATTAACTCGGAATTGATGGTGAAAGAGGCGAAAACGACCGACCATCTTTCAAGTGGGAAATAGTTAGCTCGCCGCAAAGCGCATCCAATGTTGACTTCTCAGAGGGAAATCGTGCCGCAATAATACACGTCGATTCGCCTTTGTATCGTTAATCCTACGCCCGTTTAACTCCATTGAATCCTTCGGCTTTTTCCCCCTGACCTTGTCAAATCAATTTTCCTCTGGGTTTGAGAAACTATCAACGTCTCGTTCGTAAATACTCAGAGAACTGGCTCGCTCTTCAAGGTACACTCTTAACCCTTCCCAGACTTCAAGCCTATTTGCCACCATTACTCGTCCCTCCGCAACGTCGATACTCGGCCGCATCTCAGGGGAGAAAATCGTTGCGAAAATATGAGAATATAAACACGGTCCCCCACCACTTAGGGTTGAACCCAGCTGTACCATATTTTATGCCCTTTTTCGTGAAACATCTCTGATGAGTATCGATGAATCTTTCCTTCTTTGTTTTTATCAAATCCATTTTTCCAAATTAAAATATTGTTCATTGATATTTTTTAAATATACGGCCCATAATGCAACCAAACCAAAAATCACTTTATTAATTCCCCCTTTAGATTGATTTAAACGTAAAATAATGTACAAATAAATTTTTTCCAAATTCCAAAAGATTTTAATCTGTTTGTACTAGTACTAGAGGCTGATTAGAGAACAAGTGGATACATTCGTATAGCAGTTGAAATTTTTTTTTTACGAAACGATACGAAGCTCGAACCCTTCGACTTTTATGCACCTTCCCTCAAGTATTTCCAAAGCAAAACATTTTCTCCCAGAGAGAAGAATGATCGCTCGCAAAGTATTCGCCTGTACAATGGTACTCTGTATGCAACTGCCTATTTGTGGGTATTTTCGTGCTTCCTCGTCTCTCTTGCTCTTTCTTGCAGTACGTTTAGGCTCGTGCGCATAGATCCTCCTAATGGAGGATGGAATGTAGTGGGTCTATAGAAGGAGAAAGAGAGAGAAAGAGAGATGAGCGATATAAGCGTCCATGGGATTGCACCAACTGCAGCTGAATGCGGAGAGAGTGTATCTGTGAGGTCCCTCTCCCTCTCTCTCTCTCTCTCACTCTGCCTCCCGTTCTGCGCACGTGGAATCTTTCTCGATTTCCAACGGGGGGTCGTAAGTAAAGCTCGAGCGGATAAGTTAAAGTGGGTGAGTAAGCGGGTATATAAGTGAATATAAGAGAGTCGCGGCTGGCCCAAGAAATACGGGTGAGAGTGAAAACGAACTCGAAGTAGATGGTAAGAGGAGAAAAGCAAAAGAAGCGACAAGAAGCGGCGCAGTCTTCTTTATTCTCTATTTTTTACCGGCTTTTTTTTTCGTTTTATTTTTGTTTCTTTTTCTTTTTGTCTTTTCTTCGTTTCTTGCTTTCTTCCTTCGCTAGACTCGCGTCGATCCTCCTCGAAGGATCACCCAACGAAAACAAGAGTACTTCACCGTGGGAGTGTATAGTTTCGCGCTAGGCCCGTTTGACGTGAGGAAACGAGCGCAAAATGTTACGGTACGTATATACGCTATTTACAACTATTGTGTGTATATATAACCGCCGTACGCATCGCTAACCCATTGTTTATGGGGCCTGAACACTCCGTACTTTACTAACTACCCCGAACGTTTCACGAGCGCATCCCTCCTCCTCCTCATCGCTTGTACCCAAAGGGAACACCATTTTCTTCCCTCCTTCAACGTCGGAAATGAATAACCGCCGGGAACTCCTCGCGTCAGCGACGGGAATAATACAACCGCGTCGTTCAACCACAGGTGTACTTTTTCTTATCCCCCCTTTTTTTATTATCATTCCTCACACATTTTTCTGTTATTTGCTTTTCCGAACGAGGGTTTAGTCTCGTAATGAAAAATGAGAAGCTAACCGATTTCAGGGTATCCTTATTGATCACGGAATCGCTCAATTGGGGAAAATTAAAAGTTGGAACATCAGGGTTGCCGATCAATCGAAGAATTGTCGAATCTAAGGTGAGCCTGACCCATGTAAGGTCCCCCGCCTTATTTGCTTTTGAGTACAAAAAAACTATTAATGTTGAAATAAAACAAAAATGATCGTGTAATCATTTATTCAATAATTAACGTATCAATAATAATTTTGGTTCGTAAAACAATGTTCACTATAATTATAAGCTTTTTTTGAAAAAGCGTCCTTTGGGCCTTATTCGGACCACTGTTCCTAATAAGGCCATACCCGTTGTAACTTCGTACAAAAAAAATTAAAAAGTATATATAATCTTCAATTTTAAACTTACATTTTGATAACGATATGTATAGTGCTGATAAACCACTACATATAATTAGAATAATAATTCACTAAGTAATATTGAAAACATTTTTTGTTTGCAAAAGTTTTTGTACGTCGAAATTCAATAAACGCCTATTTGCGATCGCACCCGCTGTCTCGTATCGACTGCAAATTTGTTTGGGTTTGCCACAGCGCGGCGGTTGTTATGACAATTGCGGCCATTCAAAGTTACACACTCGACGATGAGAGCTCAATCCGTTTGACCTTGTAGTTTTGGATATTTAAAACGTGGGCTTTATTAAGCACTGAGCTTTACATGAGTCGTTATTATAGCTGTATTAATTAAAACTAGTTTTCACTAGATAAAACGCGTTTATCTAAAAAAAAATGCCATCGCCTGCACTAAATATACAAATATAAACCCAAACGAACCGAAACAAAAATGTATATAAAAAAAAAGATGTTTAAACCTGAAAAACAAAAGTAAAGTTTACTATTTTTTCTATGTGTCAGTTCGAGGATAATCCTCAACCTCGAATGTCCTCGAAATATATTTACAGACGTGCATGGTTTTGTCGAGGTATGTGGGTAAAAAGAAGATGGAATCGGTTGAGGAGCAAGTAGCAATATCTCTTACGTAAATAGTAATAGAGGAGTGCGGAATGGTGCAGTACAGAAGGTTCAACAGCATCCGCTGTGTATATATTTATGCCGACGAAAGATTTGCTAGGCAAAGTTAAGAGTAGAATAGGGAGGCTCTTCTCGCTCTCTCGGTAGCCGTTCAACGTGGCTCGGCGAGACGTCTCCCAAGAGTTCTTCGCAGCGAAGAGTAACTCCCGAGCAACTACTGTCGAAGTCGTTTCCAGAGGCGATAGAGGCCTCTGGTTCATCTTGCCCCTGTCTAAAACTCGACCTACGCGGGATCATGAGGTTCTTCGTAGAGTCAACCGAGTAATGCCGGTACTCGAAGCTTAACAACGCGTCACAACAAATTCCTCAACCCAAACAAAAACTTCGAACTCTGGGATCCCTAGATTCTCATATTTTCTTCCTTTTGGGTTGATAACCATAATTAATTCTTTAAGAACGTTTGCCCATCTGATTCATACCCAAGTTCCGAAAAACTGATTTTATTTGAAAAAAACGATCTTCTGATTTAATACCGAAGTCAGTCGAGTTGCGACAAGCAAACCGAAGAATGTAAACGGAAAATATAGACGTTTTGCTGGTACTTGGATCGCTGGCTTTCAGCTGGGAAAAAATCCGGGGAATGTTGATGCGGCCAGAACTTGGACTGGAATGATGGACTTTGCGCGGAGGATTCCACGCGAACTTCACGTGGGCAAGAGAACTCGTACCGGTGATCGAATACATTATGCAACTTCTCGCTTCGCGGAGTAACGATCTTCGGGGGAAATTCCGCTAGTGGAATTTTGATCTATCGGACGATCGAAATTATCAACGTTTGGGTCGACCAGCGTTGATTCTGGTCTCGATGGGAATCGTCCCCGCAGAATAATATACCTTCAAAGCATAAAGATGTTTCTTTCGCGAACATTTGAAAAAAAAAATTATTTTTAATCTTTAATTATTTTGAATACATTTCCTGACCTAATTTCATTACCTTATCCCCCCCACCGTTGAATCGCGAAGTTATTTATTTGAAATATGCCGAAGATGCATTTATAGTCGGGAATGACTCGCTAAAACGAGCGTGAATGTTTCCTTTTTGTTCACAGCTGGGAACGCAACTTCGCGCAGCTGTGTCAGGTGGAAGAGAAAAAAAACGAGAAGTTAAGGGAGAGTGGCGCGGAGCAATAAAAGACGTCGAGGGAAGAATTGAAAATGTGAGATATGAGGAAGGAGGGTAAAAGTGAAAAAGCGATGAGAACTGCTACTTTTAATGGACGAAGGCGAGACGGTGAGCGGGGCGGGGAGGGGGGGGGGGATGGTTTGTGCACCTGTATAGTCGTGCACGTATACATAGGGGATCAGTACATTGACTTCGCCAAAATGTATTCTCGTGAGTTTCATTAAATCAACAACCCCTCTTTCGCTTCACTCGAAATTGAACGGTCATCGGAATATTTCCGATACAAGAGCATTTTTTAAAAATGAAGTTATTTACCTCATCGAAACATTTTTATAGTTCGTCAATATATTTATGAAAAAATATGGTAAATATTCGGAAGTGTAATTCTTCTCAGAATTGAGCCGATTCGTTGCGTTTGTTTGGGTTTGTTTGTTTGGTTTTGTTTGTTTGGTTTCCCACTATTTAGCGAGAGTTGCACTTCCGAATATTTACCAAAAATAAATTATTATTAAACAATTTTAACAATCGAGCGTTAATCGTTCCTGACCAGATGTAATAATAATTTGCAACAGGAGAACATAAAAATGAAGACGTAAAAGTTAAGCAATAACCACGAAACGATCCATCCGAATAGCAGTCTCGTACCCTTCGCGAAAATAATCATCAGTGATCCTTGACGAATTGAAAGTGTCAATGATAAGAAGCAGCGAGGGAGGAAATTCGAATACGTGTGGTCACGAGGATCGCCAGGTTGGAAATTCATGAATAACTTCGGTACGAGGTTAAGAATACTCTTGAGTTAACACGTGTATAGGGTACGATGTGTGGGTCTCGGTGAGCCGCGGTATGTTTGAAAAGTAAAAGCCACCTGTGGCCCGAGAGTCGGTTATATACCATAAGTGAGGACAGTGGCACGCGCCATCGGTTAATCCCACAAGATGTTTCTTTGGGTCTCGGGATCTCTCGCCTACTGGCCCTCTCTCTCTCTCTCTCTCTCTCTCTCTCTCTCTCTCTCTCTCTGCGTATTCACACGCACACGTACGCAAAGAACCATACTTACGTATACATCGAACTAGTGTCCTGTGGTCTCTCGTTCTCGTGGTTACCTACTCTCCAGAATCCTCTTTGCCTGTGCGAGGCCTTGTGCCAACATTTAACGAGTGTGTGTGTGTGTGTAGGACGAACGACTTCTTCCTACCCTGTGTCCTATACGTGCACGAAAGGGAGTATAAATTCTGGCGGAGATCGTGAAGGAGAGAGAGAGAGAGAGAGGGGGGGGGGAGAGAGGGAGAGTTGACGAACGGACAAGCGTGGCACGCGGCCACACAGACCCTCGGAGTTGCACCTGTACCACAGTCGCGTTCCCTCGTCGAGCTATTCATTCTATCCGATCTCTTGTGCTCTCGGTTTCATTCTCTCTCTTTCCCTCTCTCTTTCTATTTTTCTCTGGCTCGATACCTTCCCATCTCTTTCTTCACCAACCCGTCGATTATATCTACATAAACGCCGGCTTCCGAAGGGATCATCTGCCCCATGAGAGAGAAAGAAACTTTTGATGAATCGACCCTCATTTATCTTCGAGATATATGCATGGTACTGAGAGCGAGAGGAAGGGCGAAGGGGGGAAGAAGGCACTGACCTATCCTGAACCAAGCTCAACCACCTTTCCCCATACTTCAATTGCTTTGTTTTCCTTGATATTTGAGCGGTCTACGATAAAGATTTACAAAGTTAATTATAGGTTCGTGTACGAAAATAGGAAAACTCGATTTTGGTAAATGTTCGAACTTTCAATGAGCTATCTCGGTAGACTCGAGCATATGTTATTCCTCGCAATATAGTACGGATGTCGATACAGTGGGCCTGCGCTCAATCCTGTTCGGCATATTCTCGTTCCACCAGTTTCGATTCTTTATATACGTTACACCCAAGTCCCAGTGAACGAGATATACCTCGCGCATTTTGGAGAGACACGTGGGCGTAACAGGTTACAATTGCGAGTGGAAAGTCTACCCGGCTTGATGGCTTCCCAAACGAGTTAATCTATTTTTGTCGACTTGTCTAATGTCCGAGTGCACCTGAGTTCACGATGCGATTATCTCTCTCGCTCCCTCCAACTTATCCCCTCCCTGACTTTTCTTATTCCCGTTCTTTCGTCGCAATTTCATCGATATTTTTATTCTCAAATCATCCTATTATACAATTATACGCAATGATAATAATTTGCCAAGCTTAAATTCATCATCGAAATGATCTAGCGAATTAATTTAAAATCGGGACGAACTCGATTTGCGATTCTCGCGAATAAAGATCGTACTCGAGCGGAGGCGTTGAAAAAGGCTGCGGGGGGGGGGGGGGGGGGGGGGGGGGGGTGCAGGAAGGGAATATTGAAGATACGGTAACAGAATTGAGAATTTACACCCGTGTGTCTCGTACAAACGTTGTACGTATATTCATGTGTTTATACGTACATATAGTCCCGGAAAGATGCTCAACTTCGATAAATTCGTAACGTACGGACCTGCCAACCGGTAATTTATAGACCTGCCTACCGATACGCTTCGAATACCTCAAGTACGAATCACGACATCGCAAAACATGTGTCTTCTATCTGTCTCTTACGTTCTTCTTATTCTCTCCCTCTTTCTCTCTTTCTCTGTATCTTCCTCCTCCCTTTATCTGTATTTACCAATTTTTTTTTTTCGTATTATCGTACACGATACCGATGTAGAGAAAATAAAACGGTAAAATGATGCTTGATCAATTCGATATTCGATCTGATCAATATACGTGTGGAATATCGTGAAACCATTTGTTTTTTTTTAATTTCTGTTTCGTCGAAGATTGTTTCAAGCAGGTTTGAAGCTGCAAAGATATTTCTAGTTGACGTTGATAATAAATAAAAAGATCGGTATCATTGGATCATCGAAGTATCATATCGAAAAACAGATCGCAAATGATAGTAGTGATTCAAATAAAACGTGAATTAAACGCTCTCGCTCGAAAACCTAACAAATATCCTCATCAATTTATTTCCTTCGAATCTTGCGAGCAAAAAAAAAAAAAACACGAAACTCGTCGGTGGAATAAAAAGCGTAGGAAATTGGCAATAAATCTGTGTTATATATCGCGTCGAATGAATCATCCTAACTGTATCAAAGTACGAAATCGATACGGAGCAATTTGAAGAAAATGTGAATCGAACAAATCGAAGAGTTAATTAACAGCTGTATCGCGAAATTTTTTTCATCGGCTTATTCGTTACTTCATTTTACATTGCGAAACTGACGAATAAAAAAAAAAAACAAAAGTTGGCAGTGGAATAAAAGGCGTAGAAAATTGACGAATAAATAAATATGTGTTGTACAGCACGAGAAATGAATGATCGTAGCTGTATCAGAGTACGGAATTGATAGAGAGTAATGTAGAGAAAATCTGCACAAAGACATACGTCTATTTGTCTATATATATGTATATGTATATTGTACGATTGCTCAAAGATCGACACACTTTTGTGCACAAGCGTGGTTGCGTTCTCAATTTTTTTTCCCCCTCGTTCTTTAATACGCATATACAGATATAATGGGCCGGAGAGTCGAAGAAGCGAGAATCATCAGGCACGTAACGCCCTCGCTCTCTCACAATTCCTCTCGCGTAACGGTAAAACGAGATGCTGCGGTTAAAAGAGCTCCGATAAATTCATTGTGTTTCGAGAGATAGATAGAGGGCTGCCCTCGTATCGGTCTCGGTCACGGTGCTCTATCGACGCACGTGCACACACGGAATTATCAGAGATGTTGCGCTACACTAGCAAATACCTAATCATTTTTCAAAAAATTTGCTCAAGAAGATCAAAAGAGGTTCATCCATTGTGTGGATTTTTTTCGTAATTTGGAAATACGATGCTTGAGATTTAAAAAAATGTTATTCAGATTCCCGAGTCTTGACCAAAATGTGCAGTATTCGATTCATGGTAAAATAAAATGTTGTCAAGTAAATGGATCGAAGTTCAAATTAATTGTAAGAATTATATCATACTTGAAATTTTTACACGAAAATAATGATAAAATTGTAATAAAGAGAAATAATCGTCTTACACACAATAAACTGCAAAAAATGAAATTTGATTTGAAATAACATTGTAAATTAAATTAACAAAATTAAAATGAAAGTGGACAAAATATCGATATCAACTATTGGAAAAAAAAAAGATTTTTATTCGAAATAATAAAATTCAAATTGAATTTAATCGAAGCGAAATAATCTTAAAGTAAAAATGATTCGGGCGATCTCGAGTCGAGGATTTTGCAGTCACTGATCCATTTCGATGAAAAAAAAAAAAAAATTCTATGGATGGACTATAATCAATAAAGTACAGAGTAGGGTGTTCGACAGTTGTATGTGTACACGTCGTATCTGAAATATCATGGACGATCCTGATCACGCGTAAACGTGCAGGTATAATCGATTTGCGATATGTATAAATTTACGGGATGATGGGTCGTCTGTCGCGCGAGCGCCTAACTGTATTGTAATGGAGTCTCCGGTCTGAGGAAGGAACGAATAATAACAATAATGTGTACGATCGAAGATCGAGAGATCCTCTTCTTGGCCTCCTTGACATTTTTTTTTGTATCTTCGTATAGAGACATTGTCGAGGAACTGGAAAGCCACCATGCTAAACTTCCCCTACTCCGGGTGTATACTTCGGGTATATATGTATCGGTGGGAACCGTTGGAAGATCGATCTCGGGCACGCACGATTGGACACTAGACCACGCGTGCCCGAGAAACCTCACGCGCAATTTACTCCCAATCTCTTTTTTTCTTTCATCCTCTCCTTCTACCTCTGGTCTTTCTCCCGCTGGGTCTTCGCTTGCGTGCGCAGGCGTAGCAAATTTGCGCGGGAAAGGATGGCGCCGTCGTGATGAGAATTAAAATTGAGGTGACTTTTTTTTTACGATTGACAATCCCGACGAAAGTTGGCCACGATCCTGGACTGCATCAATGAAGCTCTGACCAATGCGTGCGCTAAATTATTTATTCGTTCGTGCAAACCTCTCAATGTTCGTTTTTTTTTTCTCTGTTTATGTCAAACGTACTTTAAAGTTTTCTACCTATCGGTGAGTATCTAGTAGTACAAACTGATCGGCATCAGCGATCAGTAACTCAACACCGATCGGCTCGTCGATAAAAAGAGGAAGTAATTAAAGCATCGTTCAGCGACATCCTCGAGTACAGCGTTAAAAACTTGAATTTCTCTCATTGCCATTAGCAGGTACATCCCTCCGTGCACGTCGAGAGACCAAGAAAAAAAAGCTTGACGCTGAGATGAACGCGCTTGTGTGTACGTGTACTCGGTTTCTTCCAACATTTTCAACACCGGTGAAGTGTCGGTAAGATCGTAAAACGCTTCTCTTTTTCATCTACCGGAAGCAAAAAGTTTTCTCGCTTCCCTACCCTATCAGGTATCGACATTTCGTCGATGAGAAACCATTGAGCAAAATGAAACTTTATCAGATAACTATAGTCTTATCCGTAAGGAACCTGATCCATGCAAGGCCTACTTTATTTGTTGTTAAGTACAACACAAAAATTGTCAATGTTGAAATAAAACATATATGTTTATTTAATCATTTATTCAATAATCAACGTACGAATAATCATTTTAGTTCAGAAAATAATGTTCACTATTAACTATAAGCATTTTTAAAGAAAGCGTCTTCTCTGCCTTATTCGGACGACTGTTCCTAATAAAGCCATACCCGTTGTAACTGCGTACAAAAAAAATATTAAAAAAGTATATAATCTTCAACTTTTAACTAAAATATTGATAACAACATGTATAGTGCTGATAAACCACTACATATAATTAGAACGACGATTCACTAAGTGATATTAGAAACATTTTTTGTTTTCAAAGTTTTTTGTATGCCGAAATAGAAGAAACGCCTTCTATCGACTGAAAATTTGTTTGGGTTCGTCGCAGCAGAGCGGTTGCTGTGGCAATTGCGGCCATTCAAAGTTAGACACTCGACGATGAGAGCTCAATCCGTTTGACTTTGTAGTTTTGGATATTTAAAACGTGGGCTTTATTAAGCTCTGGGCCTAATAAAATTCAATAATTTTCTGCTCCAAAAAAAAAAATGTTCGAAATCCGTTGAAAGAACGTTCGAAGGCGCCAAACTGTGATGTTTTCTAACACCGCGAAGGCGACTCTGTACGTCCTCCCCCATCGAAATAACATTGATAAAATTCCTGTACGCGTTATTGGAAAAGCCGCGGTTGTTAAGAGTAGCGCTGGAGGCTGGAAATCCGCAGGTCTCCGGACGCCTGGCATCCAGTTCTTGTCGGCGGTGCTTCCTCGCGGGTTGCTCGGTTTGTTCTATTTGTCGATGCACCGTATTGCCCGCTCGAGAAATACGTAACGTGTTGCACTAGTTGCGCGAGGGTACCGCCCACCCCTCTTCCCTCTCTTTCTCTCTCTCGTTCGTTCACGTTCGTCCAAGTGGATAGTACGGTTTCGTGATGTTGGTGCCCCGGTGGATCGGCCCGAGCGAGAGGTGCAGTTTAACAGCCTGGCGAACGTGTCGGGGATATCCTCGTGGTCGCGCGGCCGCGTGCCACCTTGCATTTTTATCGATCTCCTTCTCGCGATAAGCCGTCTTTGCACTAGCGTAGAACGCGCCCAGCTCGACGTTCCCGGGAGACGATCTTTCCTATCCGCGTCTTTCGATTCTCCTCTCTCTCCCCACCCTCCTTTCACTATTTTCCTTGCCAACCTGGGGGACGTGATTTCTTACACTTTCACGATCTTCGACCGCTATACGTGCGTGGAATATATTTTAAATGAATGAGGAAAACGACGGAGGGGTTTTTTAAGGAGGCAGCGAGATCGATGAATCGAAGAGCTTCGATGAGGGAGGGGAAAGAGGTAAAGAAAAGTCAAGATCTTTGGCGGTCGCGATAGTTTCTAGAAACGCGACCTTGCCAATCTCGATCGACCCACTTTGAGGATCCCCCACCTATTTCGAATCATCTTCGACCCAGTTTTTTTTTTCCTTTCGACCGAGCTGGTCCAACTTTTTTGAAAAGTCGTTATCTAGGGATCGATTATGAAAAACTTATTGTGTAAAATTGTTTACTGGACGTGAAAGTAATTATCAAAAAGTACACGAATTTTCGTTGAGTTTCACAACTGGAGCATTGAACGTGTCCGGGACTTTTGTCATCGCGTTTAAAGAACACACATCTTCTCAGTTACTTTCGAAGTATTCGATTATGAGCTTCGATGTAACACGTGGGACTGTAATCAAAGTGGAAACGTGCAAAAGTGAGGGGTAGCGGGGACGAGGAAGAAACGAATGAGACGAGGTATCGAAAGAGAGCGAGAGGGAGAGAGAGAAATATATCGGCGTGTACAATTGATTGGTCCTGGCACATCCTGTGCTCTCTTCCTCTTTTTCCCTCAGCCCCTCCTCTCCGCTCCTCTCTCTACTTTTTTCTTCATCTCCTTCCCCGATTCATGGGAAAGTCGCTCGCATCGCAAGAACCTCTCCCAGGTCTTTTACCTTTTTTTGTAATTCTCCCCCCCCCCCGCCCCTTTCCAATCTTTTGCTCCTTTTTTACTGGCCGTCTTCTCGGCCACTGAAGATCAACGTTTCATTCTTGTTTCGTGTTTTCTTCGCTCGTTCGTCGCGGATCTATCGCGTTCGGAAGCCGCGATTTTGAATGAAAGTTTCTCGGTTTGGAGATAGAAAAAAATTAAATCAAACGGCGCACGTATTTGATATTTGTATTTTATTTCGCGTTGTATAGCTGCGCGAAGCGATTCGAAATGAGGCCTCGTCAATTCCTCCTGATCTACTCTCAGGCCTACGTTACACGGGAGTTGGCGATGATAAAAAAAAAAAGAAAACTTGGTTAGGGGGGAAGAGACGGGAGAAGAGAGAATACCCTGGAGAACCTTGCTGCATCCTCGAAGGCCGCGATCTCTTCTGGAGATGGCGATCGAGCGCAAGGGGGGAAAACCACACGCGCGCCGGCTCCTGTTCAGGGCACTAAAGCCGCGACGAATCGTGCCTACCGAGAAACATCTCATTCATAAAACCGGCCGAGGAATCTCACACTGTTTTTCGATACCTCGGATCCCGGCCGGAAAATATCGGGGAAAAAGTTATGAAATTGTGTTTTTTTTTTTTTTCGGAACTCCAGTAGAATTCCACGTTGCGCTCGTTCGACAAATAAGCGGATACCGATTTTACAATCTAATTTTAAAAAACTCCGTTTTTTCGTTGCCTTTGTTACAAATCCTCGTTGAGTTGAAAGAAGTAAAGTAAATTTCTACGTATACGAAGGTTCTTTCAAAAATAAGATGACGTTACAAATAACGATATTTCTTTGAAATCCAAAGTTCTTAAAAGTTATCAAAATAATAATAACAATGATAAAATGTGAATCCCAGCGAGTCATCCATCAGAGACGACACGTATTTGACAAATGCGTTATTTATTGACCACCCACTTTTCCCATCGGATTTTCTCTCACGTACGTAGATATCTAGTCCATGAATATCGCGTTGCATCGAACCACAAATCGACGATCACGTTCAGCTTCGATAATGGATGACGAATCTATCGCGACTGAATCAAGATCGCGCGATCGTGATCCTCCACAAAGTACACGCGAATTAATGCTCGCATTCGAATAGTTTTGCACGAGTACGTACGTAAGAGTCACGATCGAAGATTTCTCGAAATTCTTTTCCTACGAGTTTTCACGGCGTCGAGAGCAATCTCGTCGTTCCTGCGATCGGAATGGGACGGCTAGATAATTGTAATAATAAACCAGGACTGTTATTGGAATATCGAATGAAAGTACTCGAAATGAGGTACCAGACCCATGTAAGGCCCACCTTATTTGTTTTTAAGTACAAAAAAGCTATGAATGTTGAAATAAAAGAAAAATGGTTATTTAACAATTTATTCAATAATCAACGTATTAATAATCGTTTTGGTTTATAAAACAATGTTCACTATTAACTATAAGCTTTTTTTAAAAAAGCGTCATTTAGGCTTTATTCAGACCACTGTTCCTAATTAGGCCATATCCGCTGTAACAGTAAAAAAAATAATAAAAAAATATATAATCTTCAATTTTAAACTTAAATTTTGATAACAACATGTATAGTGCTGATAAACCACTGCATATAATTAGAATAAAAATTCACTAAGTAATATTGAATACCTTTTTTTTGTTTTCGAAAATTTGTTGTACGTCGAAATTCCATAAACGCCTACGTGCAATCGCACGCGCTGCCTTCTATCGACTGCAAATTTGTTTGGGTTCGCGGCAGTTGCAGTGGCAATTGTGGCCACTCAAAGTTAGATACTCGACGATTAGAGCTCAATCCGTTTGACTTTGTAGTTTTGGATATTTAAAACGTGGGCTTTATTAGGCACTAGGCCTTACATGGGTCAAGTACCTCAGAGGAAATCAACAATCTATGCGGTTAAGAATTTAAGTCTACGAAAAATGTAGCTCGAAATTCTTCAGTTTCGAAAACTCGGCTTCGAGAGGAGTTGTAATTGCCAAAAACGTGGACACTTCCGATCGTCCTGTAACTGCTTTTTTCGGAAGTTGCCAGACCCCAGTCTGCCAGAGTCGAGTTCAACCGCGAGGTGGTCCGTAAGAAAAACAATTGGGAGAAAGAAGCGTGGGGAAACGAAAAAAAATGTGTTCAAACGCTTTGTCACGAGGCGGTTCTTCTGGATCTTTTTCTCTGATGAGCCCTCTATCTCTCTCTTTCTCTCTCGGCAGCAACCGCTTCCCCACCCAATCAGGTAGTTTCGACACCGGTCATTAAATCTTGCTGACACGCACGTACATTCGGTTTCCGGTGTTCTGCAAATCCCGTAAATCCCAGCCGAAAATCTCCCGTTCATTTCTTTCCGTAAATGAATTCCCTCGGGCACGAGAGTCTCCAGTTGTGACCAACGATGACGAGGGAATTCGTCGAGTGCGCGAGGAAGTGCTCAACGAGCGGGTGACGATACCGATCCTCTCGAGGTTACGACTATAAATCGTTCCGGCAATTTGTCTAATTTTTTCTTTTCTTTTTATTCTCTACACGTAGGACACCGCGATATGCAAAGTGGGTGAGTGTGTTATCAACGACGCTTGGAACTCTTTATACCGCGCCGGTACCGCGATAACCTTGGAGGTTCAACCTCGCCACGACTGATTAGCCCGAGATTGGGCGATTTCATCGGCGAGACCATCCTTCAGTCTGGTTTCAAGGATAACCATTTATTTTTGTTTTTATTTGGCGTAGATATTCCGAGCCTTCAACTTGAAGGCGTTTTCTTTTGCCAGAATTAAACTGTTGGACCCTGAGAATTTTACGAAGTTTTCAGACGCGACGAAAATGTATTTTCGATTGATAAATTTGATCATACGGTCAACGTATGACTGAATAAAAAAAAAAGCAAATATTTGTTTGGGTTTATTTGATGGATTTCACAAATAGAACGTCCTAAACTCTTTTAGCCATTCGTCCTCGAATGCCTAATACGTTTCCAACAAGATTCGTATTATCACCCGTTTCAGTATCTTCAGTGGCCGAGGTTTTATCGCTTCGACTCGTGTTCCCCAATGGCGGTGTTACCGAGGCGACCTTGAGCCGAGCCGTCTGGCACAGGAAGTCGACAAGGTTTTTATCGGCTACCGACCGAGAAACGTCGGACCAGCCCGTGTCAACTATATCGAGATCCTCCGGCAAAACGTCCATTGTGTATTTCGCTGTGCGAAACTTTCGACCGTCAACCTCTCACCTCGAATTTCAACGACCGGTGTCTCTCAAAATTCGTATTATGACCTCGCTCGATGAGAAACGTTACAGGTATTTGACCCAGGAAAGTAAAATGAAATGTCAGAGATACTCGGAGGAAAATGGCGTTGATGAACTATTCCGATGATCAATCACTATTAGATCGTGACGTGGAAAGTTCATTAATACTAAAAAATGCATTAGAAAATATTTTATGGGACTAAATTGGAGAAATTTGAAAATCATTCTTCCTTGATGGGAAAAATAAAGTTATGATTTTCAAACATTTCTGTCTCTTTTTCTTTCTCCCTCTCGACGAACCTCATTTTATCTGGTCCCTCCGAAATTTCCCTCTCGTCTTCCCCGCGACAACCCGCGCGATTTGCCCTCCCTCGATTGGTCTCTCACCGCGTGTTCTTCTTCGCGGCAATTGCGTCACTGCGGTGTTCCCGGCCACACCGGATGCCGCACCAGCGGACGTCGAAAATTCCCTCTTTTTTTTCTTGTTTTTTTTTTACATCGTACCGCGTCGGCGGTGTCTCTCCTCGAGTACCTCCTGCCCCTTTTTTTCGTTCAACCAACTTCCTGTCTCCGGAGTACCGAAGGTGACCGAAGGAAAATTGGATTCTCGATGGATTTGGAAAACGAGGCAGAAAATGTTCTCGAATCCCGAAGTTTTGCAAACGAACGAGGCGAACCGGAAGTTGAAGCAAGATAAAGATTGATATTCAACTTCGTTAATTGCCAATTTAGTCGTAATTAGACTTTCGTTTTTTGATATTCGTTGAAAAACCTTTTTTAATTGGTAAATCAACGCGACGTTGCTGGATCTAAAAATAAATGTACATTGTACAGACCCTCGACGTATCTCGATCGTAAGGGCGTATAAAGCTGCCTCTAAGTACCGGCAATAAACGCGCGTAGGTGAGCTATATATAAAAGACACGAGTTACGGTCGCAATGTTTATCGGAATTCCGAGCAATGAATCGCCGAGTGGACTGTAAGGCGTCCGCGAACGTTGAGACAACTTGCCTTCGGGTGTTTCTCGTTTTCGTTCGTGGCCCCGCTGTAAACCCTATCCTAACGCGAGATCTTTTATTTGGCATAAAGCGATCAGAAGTTTATGCACGGACGAATGTATTTGTTTTATCACACCAGAGCCAGACGTACACCAAAGGTTACGTACGTTTATTTATACGAGAGGGACATCGCGAGGGGCAAAAGTACGTATAATGGGACCGAAAAGGGATAAGGATGTGCGTGAATAACGAGTCAGGCGTCGCGAAAGAATCCCGACCACAGAAGCGGGTGCAGAGAAGTATCCAACTGGCAACTAGGAGAACATAAAATGACCGGAGTTTCTCTCTCTCTCTCTCCCTGTCGTATCTATCCTACCCTGATGTTGCTCATACGACGTTTATAACGCTCCAACATCCCCGCACGAAACATGAATCCCACGTCATGATTTTACCTGTGACCCGTCAAAACGGGAAATCCGGTTGGCGACCGAAACATTTGTTTCGCCAAATGTTAGGATCGATAACGAGGCCGTTTTCTCGTCATTGATTAAACCCCAAAGTTGCGAAAAGCCGATTCTCGAAGTGTTGCGAAAGCGAGAGTCCGGATGGATAATGCGCGGTTTCCGAAATGCTGATAAAAAAAATAAACAAAAAACCTAAATGGTGAGGGAAGTAGTCGCGAGCCGAGAGATACAAAGGAGAGCGATGTTGCTCGATCGAGATTCGATCCGATCTCCCGATAGGACCGGGTGATCGCAAATAACGATTGTTAAAGACGGTGAGAGAAATCGCACGATGTTTTGTGTAGTCAGAGGTGTAAACGAGATACGGTAGTCGATCCCTTCGCGAGCTCTCGTTGCCTACTGCCCGAGCACTAAAATTCACACTCTAACGCCGCTCCTCGTTAAAATAAGTTTGTTTCGGTTACCGCCGGTACACCTTTCGCGAGAGAATATATTCCGGATCTTTGCCTGACGGGAATATTTGTTGGTCGGAAATTTTTTTCATCGCTACTCAACTTTTTTTTCGCCAATAAACATCGTAAATTCCCAGTAATGATACGTAAAAACGGCTGAACTTCCGAATAGCTGTTACCTCCGATTTGGCTGAAATTTGGTAGAGACCTTCTCTTTCACGATACAAGGTAGTGTGCAAAAGGATTTTTGGCGCATCGCAATTGTTTTTTTTTTATTGAATTTTGAAAATTGCTGTATTAACACGTGCGTGTACATTAATGTCTACTAGCATCCACTCCTATCCCAATTCTAATCGCACCTGAGAACATTAATCCGGTTTATTTGGGTTAAAAATGAATGTTTGGGAATAAATGTCCAGATACAATGCAATACCCCTCCGCCGCTTTTTAAGGGAGGGGGGGGGGCACCGCGGTTTCGCACATGTTAATATTGCACTTTTCAAAATTCGATTTAAAAAAAACTGTTGCGACGCGCCAAAAATCCTTTTACACGCTATCTCATATCGACGAAAAAGAAAGTCTCTACCAAATTTCAGCCAATTCGGAGGTAACATCTATTCGGAAGTATATCCAAACTCGCCAGTAAAAAAAAAAACGATTTTTCGAATACAGAATAACATATACTTTCGACAAAACAAAAGATACGGATTTTCGGAGAATGATATTCGAACGAGGAGTAATTGCAGATTGCATCCGTGAGGGGAGTCATCGTTCGCTCGAACGGAGAGTTTACAGCTCGACACGCTACACCTGACTTGAAAAGCTTGCACTTGTTGCTCAACCCCTCGAAGCGCACATGCTCGAGTCAGCGTCCGCTCGAACGAAACAACCCCTTCGGTGCGGAGTCACTATCGCAATAAAAGGCGTGACGAGATGGAAAAAAAAAACAACTTTTTAAAAAAATGGGAGAAACGACTCGGCCAGTGAGTTCCAATGTTGGCTATGCAGTGAGAAAATTCGTGGGCACCTGTTTCGAAAGGGTCGTAACCCGTATACGTAGAAAGTCGAATTCAACGGAAAAATGCAGGGAATGAGGGTCGAACACTTGTAACTTCCGGTATCAAGCCTGTATTGAATCCTATATTGTATTTTCTCTCTCTCTCCGCTTTCTCCTAGCCACGAATGCTCGACAATTAGCGTATGGGCGAGCACGAAACGTTGATATTCTTGATTAATTCCGTATAACCGTACGAGTCGCCAATTAATTGAATTAAATGTAATTTATACGATTCGCGGATTCCCGGAGTGTGTTATCAACCCGGTGAGATCGAGGCTTGCGGCATAACTTCGTCGCCCGAGCTCTTGTTCCCTCTATCTGCTTTTTTCTATCGTATTGCGATCGGGAGGCGTGTTTTACGTGCTTATACATCGAGATCACTCCCGAGCCTAAAAAGCCTCTATGCAACAACCGTACGTACGTACGCTTTTATATAAATATATAAATACAATATAATTATTTGAACAATTATATGTCGTATAAAATTAATAATACAATTATTATATAATCATGTAATATTATGTTTATAAAATTATATAATAATTGTAATTATAGTAATTATAATAATATAATACATATAATCATACAATTGATATAATTATTAGATAAATAACATATCAATCATACACCGTATAAAATACACGACGAAACCCTGTTTTTAAATCCTTTTTCACTTTGCTAAAAAATAAAGCTTTCCTATAAAGTGCAAAAAGTTCTTGCTTTTCTCGAAAAGTAAAAACGCCATACGCAAAGCTAATTCCCACCCGTCGGAAATGTTCCTTTTGATAATTCTTCGACCACCCTGTATACGCAAACTCCATTATAATCGTACGGTCTCCAATTATCTCCGCGACTAATACAAAGTCGATGTACGAGGCTGGCCACCATAGTATCCTGGATCATCGCTGCACTCGCAACCGAAGCGTACATACAGGAGCGCTAACAAGCACTCCTAGGGAATAAAACGCGCGCAAACTCCTCGGAATCAAACGGAAGATTGTGCCCCGACTCGTCTTATGATTCTCGTATTCTCCGGGCGTTCGGCCCTTTTCACTCTCTTGGCGATCGGCGGTTACCAGTTGTAAAATAGGCGGCCGCGGAGAGAAGTGACAAAGCTGCTAAGTGCTGGATTGTGTACTCCTTCGTATATACATATACCGAGGAGCGTTATTCGAGCGAGCTCACCGTGAGCGCACCTGATACCCGAACGCAACGCGTGTGCGGCTAAAACTCCTTTTGCACGTATACTCTTAAGTACGTATGACGCAAATGTTTCGCGAGCTCTGCGTGCGTCCCTATGCGCGGTCACATTCTTCCCGCAAATATATATATATACAGGGTGACCCACGACGGAATGTCATTCTTAAAAAATTTCCATGAAAAAATCGTTAAAAAAAAATCCTAAAAACACTTTTTTTTTGTTGCCGTTTGCAGTGCTTTTGACAAGAATCCGATTATATTTGTAATCAGATTTTTCGATTGGATTTTCGATCAAAATTTTCGTTTGGATAGACCCTCAAAAATATTTTAGAATAGAAAAAAAAAAACGGGTGGTGAATTAGCTTTCGGAAAATGAAGGCTTCGATACACCCGGATAAGAAGGTCGAACCTTATTTTTCGATTTTGAAATAGTTTTGGGATTTATCGAGTCAGACAAAAATTGTCGGCGGATTACAAATATCATCGAATTATCGTCGGGAGAACTGCACACCGTGTAAAAAATCAAGTTTTCAGTAGTTTTTTACGATTTTTTCATGGAAATTTTGGGTTTTGGGGGAAATTAATGGCAGATTTGTACTCAGGAGATCAAATTACATCGTAATGGACCATTTAAAAAAACATTAAAAATCAAAATTTTTTTTCGATTTTTGGGCAAAATAAGTTTTTTCACTAAATCATCGATAACTTTTTTCCCTTTGGGATTTGGTACTCCACTTTGTAATCGATCTCTTCGTTATGATTTTCCCTTCAAAATGCTTTTTTAATCAGTTAAATCTGATCATTTTTCGATTTTTGGCAGAATTTCAAAGTTGGACCATCGATTTTTGCAAATTTTTCCATACATACCCCTTTGCCTCTTTTTTTGCGATTTTTCA
>JAPYZI010000724.1:0-43162 GCA_030523105.1 Ophioninae sp. A BG-2022a
AAAAAAAAAAAAAAAAAAAAAAAAAAAAAAAAAAAAAAAAAAAAAAAAAAAAAAAAAAAAAAAAAAAAAAAAAAAAAAAAAAAAAAAAAAAAAGCCAAACGCTCTAAAAATCATAACAATTAACAGCTATGACATCGGCTCGGCCGTACGCGCACCGATATTGCCTTTTTCGTCGCACAATACCACATGCGAGCGCACACCGACGAACGGCAGTGGCCGCATGGTGGGGGTACCGCCCCTCCGGACACTAACAGTCGTGCGTGTCACTCACCGACGTAAGCCCGCGTCTCATTGGCTGCCGTAAAAAATTAATAATAATTCAGGGCTTCATCTGCGACCCATACATGCTTATATCAATCTTCTTAGAATTTCACCCCCTACCCCCCATTTCACGGATGACATTCTTAGCTGGGACACCCTGTATATATATTTTACACTCATTTCCCTAATTCGCAATGATCTTTCGTGATACCTGAAAGAAAAAGTGATAAATAGGCGAAAAAAAAACTTTTTCCACGTCACAGCAGCTTTTTTTTATCGAACAAACGTCGATAATTTTCTTTTAAATTCTCCCTCTTTGTTGGCACGGTAGAACTGACGTCATCATTATTTATCTCGCGCGCGACAATGAAAAATCAATTTTGTAAAAATGCTCTTTACTCCGCGCGCACAGGGGTGACATGAATGAAGGAAAAGGTCGCCGCGTTTTTCTTTCGCTCCGGCAACCTCCTAGCGTATATACGAAAATACTTTCGCGACGTTGGTCACGACGTATGCCCCTCTCGGCGGCGTTTTATTCTCGGCGCTTTGACGAAAAAGCTCGACTGTAACGAAACTTTTGCGCGTATCAACGAAGGACAGTACAAAGTGCAGTTTCGAGGGGGATGTCGCGCGAGGACGTGCAAAATAGAGAGGAAGAGAGACAGAAAATATATTTTTTTCTTTTTTTTTTCAACAATATATTTTTCATTAACGAAAATCTGAAAATCCATTTCGTTAATTCACGGAAAGCCCAAAATTATTTTTCGTAATTCACGAAAATTTTAAAATTCCTTTCCTTCACTAAAATCTCTTTTATTCATTCGCAAAAATCCTGAAATCCATTTCCTTCATTCACGAAAACTCCAAAATCCTTTTTTTTTTCATTCACGGAAACCCCAATATTCTTTTTCGCAATTCACGAAAATCTTAAAATTCCTTTTCTTCTCCAAAATCTTTTTTTTTCATTCACGGGAACCCCAAAATCCTTTTTCTTAATTCACGAAAATCTTAAAATTCCTATTCTTCTCCAAAATCCCTTTTATTCATTCACGAAAACCCCAAAATCCCTATTCTCCTCCACGATCTCTTTTCTTCATTCGCAAAAATCCCGAAATCTATTTCCTTCATCCACGAAAACTCCAAAATCCTTATTCTTAATTCTCGAATCCCCAAAATCCCTTTTCTTCTCCACAATCACTTTCTCCATTTACGAATCCCAAAAGTCCCTTTTCTCCATTCACTAAAACCCCAAAATCCCTATTCGTCTTCACGATCTCTTTACTTCATTCGCAAAAATTCCAAAATCATTTTTTCTCATTCGCGAAAACCCCGAAAATCATTTTTCCTCACCGGGACCCAAAAAAAAAAAAAAAACAGCCCCAAAAATTCCCCAGATTCGATTTTCGATCGTAAAGCGAATATTTTTTCGTCCAGCTGGACGATTCCAAGGGAGTTCAGTGGGGACGAGCCCAAGGGTCGTTCTGTGGGGAATTCGTGTTGAAAATGGAATAGTGGGAGTTGAGGAGGACGTCACGGTTGCGCCGACTCGGTGTACGAGCTAGAATCCACCCTCGGGCTTGCGTGGGTAAAGTTTGTCGTCATGTCGGGGGTTGAAGACCGATATTGTCGCGCCTGCGTGGCATCGACCCCTCTCTTAAAGGTCTAGACAAGCCTCGTCCTCTTTCGTCACATTGTTCCTGATAGGCCAGTCTATCTCTCTCGTCCTCGCGACGATAAAACAGCCTACACGTTAGAGCTCGACGTAAGGTCGATGCATTTTTTTACATCGTTCTGTACTCGCGTCAGTTCAATTCCTGCTGGTCCGTTGGTACTTCCGGTTGTGCAACGTTCGATTTTTTAACAAAAAAGAAAAAAAAAAAGAAAAAGAAAAAATCATCGCCGATCGGTGATGAAGCGATGGTATTGGAATCGCCGTACGATCGTCCAGTGAAGCCAGTCTTTTTCCAAAGGCCATCAAAGTGATCAACGAGGATGAACAATTCGCCCCAAAATACCGAGGTTCAAGTCGCCACCCGACGTGCCGCAGCCTCAGGCGGCACCGACAACAGCGAAGACGAAGACTGGAGTGGACTTGTCGAATGTGTAATTAAACGAAACAAAAACAACAACAACAACAACGAAAAAGACGATATCTCTTTTTTTGTTCGTTCGTAAAGAATTCCGCGACTCGGTGTTTCGAGTTTTAGCCGAATCGCTTGAGCCTGGAAAGATTGATTGTATGATTCGAGCAATGTGCAGTTGCGGTGCCCTTTTTACAGTATGGACGTTCGTTAAATGCGGTGCGATTTTATTTTTATGCATTGCTCCGATCGTTTTTTTTTTTTATCCTAGCTTCGTTGCTGTACATTTCTTGGTTATTGAGTTTCAAAAAATATATTAATGGTTCCAGTGTTTGACGTATTTTTTTTTTTTACAATTTTTTAATTTTCAATTTTTCGTCCTTTCTTCTCGTAATTTCGATTTATTTTCCGCAGGCTCGCTTCCTCCTTCTGCTTGTTCGTTTTGTTAATTTTTTTTCGCATGGTCTTGTAATTTTAATTGTTTTCGTACATTTTTTATGTATTTCAATGAATTTTTGATTATTTTTCAAAGATTTAATTTTTTTTTCACATTTACATTTTTGGATGTTTTATATTTATATATGTATTTTTTTTTTCAAATTTTTGAGTATTTATTGTATATCATATTTTGTATGAAAAAAAAAACAAGTTGTTTTTGTGTTTCTATGGTTTTAAATATTTTCCATGTTTTTTTTTTGTTTGTTTGTACAAATCCGAAAAGATTTTTGCATTTTTTTTTGCAGTTTGGACGCTCTTTAAATGCAATGTAATATTGTTTTCACGCACAGCTTGATTTTGTATTCTTTTCTTCCCTTTGACCTTTCAGTTGGTATTTATTGAAAAACAAAATCACCACGTTTCCAATAGTTGTCCTTTTTCCCCTTCGTCTCACACTTTGCTTCCCTTTCTTCTCGTGCTTATTAATTTATCGATTTTGTCGTTAGCTTTACCCAATCGATTTCGTCTTTAGCAATTTTCTATATATTTGTAAAAGGACAAAAAGTCTTCTTTTTTTTTCATCTTTTATTTGCCCTTTTAATTTGATTGCATGTTTGGTCTTCCAGGTTTGTTTATCGTTGTATACTAGTTTCCGTGATTTTTTCGTGTTTCTTGTATTTTTGACGTTTTTGCAAATGTTTCCGATTATTTTTATGTTTTCCCCTTCTTTTTCGTATTCACGAATTTATTTATTGATATTTTTCTTATTTTCTCGTGTTTGTGGATTTTCCATTCGCTTTTCACTTGACCCATTGTTTTCCGGATTTTTTTCTTTGCTGTCTCGTATTTTTGGAATTTAGTAATATTTTTTTACGTTTGTTCTTATTTATCGTATTTTATTATCTCTTTTGTTTTTCCCCACTTTTCAACGTTTCATCGCAGTTTCCATTTTTTCTTTTCAAATTTTCTGTTAATTTATTTTTTTCTGTTAATTGATTTTTCTTTTCCCTTCAATTTTCCTCGCATCGTTGATACACGATTTTTCATAATAAATTTTATTTTCGGTAATTTCCCATCTTCTTTAATTTTTACCAATTTTTCCACAATGTACATCGATAAGAATTTTCGTGCAAATCGACACTGAATTTCCGTTGGAATTTCTTGGCTATCCTTGGTCGAGTACAAATCGTTGTTTCTAATTTATGGTAGCGTGTTAAATAGAATGTACAAATTGACGAAAAGAACACGAAGCAGGCATAAAATATTTCGACATTTTGTTATTCAATACGAAAGTACGATGAGTACAATGAAAACACGTGTATATTTTCGGCAGGCTGTCCTGGAGAGATCGAAGTCCGATCGGGCGACCCGAGCCGACGAAGATCGAAGACGTCGCACGATCATAGTTGAGAAAAAAAATGGGACTTACGGTTTCACGCTACAGGTACGTATGGCAACCTCGCATTTGCGAAAATCAGATGAGCGATTAATTTCGTGTATCGCGTAAAAACGGTGCTCTGTCGGTAACAAGACTGCTCAGCCGATAACAAAATGGATCGGTTAGTAAAATTAATGTCGGCCGGTAAGGAAAATGACTACGTCGGTAGCAAAATTGCTATGTTGATTGTAAATTTCTTGAGTCGTTAACAATATTCCTCGGCCGGTAATAAAAACGACTCGTTCGGCGACAAAAACGGCTCGGTCGGTAAAAAGAACCCCGTCGAGATCGAAAACCGATAATAAGTATGATTCTGTCAGTATCGAAGTATTGCTCTGTCGGTAACAAAGCTTGCTCGCTATCTACTCTATCGGTAATATAAATAATGTCCGATTATTTTCGGGATTTTCGAAGTTCGCTGATAAATCTAAATTCAAAGCGAAGTGAAACTGGTCCGATCCACCAAAGCCCCATAAATTATTTTCTGATATATGACATTTTGGAACCAAATTTTCTTCTCGAAATCGCCAGAGCTACGGAATCCACTACAAGAGGGAGCAAGAAATCGAGATGGTGACGTACGTGGATTACGTTGAATATGACGGGCCCGCATTCAAAGCGGGAATGCGCGAGGGGGACGTAATATTGTCGATCAACGGACACGAGATGGACCGGGCCGATCACAAGACTCTCGTGAACTTCATAAAAAATTGCGACGCCCGAATGCGAATGGTCGTTTCTTTTGAAGATTGCGTGCGAAAGGTTAATATAAAAAACAAAGAAAGCCAATAATCGAGGATTCATCGCCGCGCCACCTGGCGACTGTTTTGACATACAAACCGAGAAAGAACTATGTCTAATTGTAGGTCGAATTGCACATGCGGTACATCGAGCTCCAGCGAGCTTTGCAATCGCGTTTGTCCGAATTGGAGAGACTTTGCGAGCGCGAGAGATCCATCCTACTCGGAAAGTGGAAGACGCATTCGCTGCCAGCTAGAAAAAGAACACCGACGGGAATGATGACGAACAATCCTGGCCAGCCTTCGCCATCCTCCAGTTTTAACGCTTCGACCGTCCAGTGCTGTCGTCCTGCGACGTCTACCGAGCATCTTCTGCTCTACAGTGTGGTGGGGATGCGCGCGCAGAAATCTGAAACTACAATTGTAATCCTTTCTAAATCAACCATAATCCTTTAATCGTTTCAGTACGCTGATGGAAGACCCTGCTTGATACCGCGGAACGCGGCCTGCCTGGTCGCCGTGGGTCCGCCACGATCGCGCAGCGATCACCATCACTTTTTGTCGAACAAGTCGTCGAACGAGACCTCGTCCGTGTCATCGTCGCGACACAGCTATCATCAAGCGAACGGTTTGTCGACACCGGCAAAGTCGAAAACTGGACACAAATCGCTGCAGTCGTCGTGCTCGGTCGGTAACGCGGACGTTCATTCGCAAGCGATCCAACAGCAGCATCAGCAGCAGCAGCAGAGTCTGTGCGTCGCTTGTATATCGAGCGCTCACAGGCGAAGGGACAATCAGACGGATGGTGGAAGTTTGGACGTCTACGATTTAGCGAGTCCGTGCTGCGATCCAAATTGCGTGCCGAGTCGGCGCAGACGGGAGAAGCAGAGGCGGGCGCGCAATGAGCAGCAGCAGCAGCAGCAACAACAACAACAGCAGCAGCAGCAACAACAACAACAACAACAACAACAGCAGCAGCAACAACAACAACAGAATCAGCATCAACAGCATCACCATGCCCCGCGCGAACACCACCAGCAGCAGCATCAAATGGCCGCCCAACACCAATCGCACAACTGTTCCCGCGCATCCGGCCACAGCCTTCATTCCATAACGAGTAGCGAGATGTCGACAGCTGCCGAGAGCGTAGCGTCGTGCTCGACTTCCCTCAGCACTGATACGCTCTATTGGGATCCCAATCTCCATCAACGTCCACCCGCTTGCCTCCAATACGCCAAGCCCAAGTCTTGGGACAATCTCACGACGAAAGCTTTTGGAGGTTATGGTTTCGGTTACGGTTATCTCGACACCGCAAACGCGAAAACCCACAGCGCCGAGAGACCGGGCAAAGCTTCCCACGCGAACAGAGCAAAAACTCCGACATCGGGCACGTCCCAACGTCGAAATCCAGCAGCGACAACGATCTACCCATCTTCAACCTCAACTTGCTCAACCGCCTCGTCCAACAATGCATCCCGGCATTTCCAACCGACCAAATCCACCGAAAGTCTCCTCCTCCAAAATCCTTACGGACCCAACGAACACGTCGACGCGAGCCTCAGTTGCGAATGCCTCGATGCTACAAACACCTCCAGATTCGTTCACAAAACTGACAAACACTGCGCCAAGAGACAACAGGATGATACCGCAAACACCTATAACCCCTCAACCTCATCGTCCGCTACTCATCAACAAACCAATAGCAACTCGAGACATCGCAGATCCAGCCATTCCGATGCCAAACTCAGAACATCCAACAGCTCCGAAGTAACGCGACTGTGAACGTCGACGCGCGAGTGCGGACGACACGTTTGTATCGCGATTTGTCTCCGTATATGATACAATAAAGATTGTGTACTTCGTTGTACTCGTCACGCCTCTGGACATTTTCATCCTCGATGGGCTTTTTAATTAAGCCTTTGAAAGGTTTAATACCTCGTTTGTAAACTTTTTTCCGATACCTTCCGCCCGTTAACCTGAGTATTTTAATCGAAATTGTAAAATTATGTCTAAAACATTTTTTTCTTTTCATTCCCTTCATATATTTTGTCCTCTTTTCTAGAACAATGCTAAACAAAATCTTTTTCTCAATATTATTACAATATTGCACATACTCCTGAGCGGGACGAGGTAATCTATCCCAATTATCGACAACTGATCACACGATAGTTTTTAACATTTTTTTCCGCCACTTTACCACAGAACGTAACATTTGCGTATTTCCATCCTAAGTAGATCGATCTTCCATTCGATTTTCAATCACGCCAACCGAAAGTTTTATTTTCCTAACATTTATCCATAGAAGATTTAGACCTTTTTCACGAATTTCTTTACCGGCGGAATCACGCGCCGCGCCGTTTTTCCGGTACCGCATGAGCTACGTGGATAATCACAACATCGTGTTTGAATGGATGAAAAACAGTTCCGAATCAATCTCTCGTTTATCGACTGACCAGTTCGTCCTAGCTTCTCTAACCTCCTCGGAACGCGCTTGACCATGATAAGAGGGTGATTCGACCACGAGGCCGGAAGTGGACGCCATCCGGCCGGAAGCGAGAGATACACGCGCGATAGAATGGGCGGGGGGTGCTTTGCTTCGAAATTTCACCGACAGGCGCGCTCGATGCGGGTCTGCCGGGTGGATCGTGTGTTTGCTTGTCTCGAAGAAGCTCGCGGCGCTTCGTCGTCAGATTTTTTTTAATCCGTTATGCCGCGCGTTTACGCTTTTACGCGGCAACGACGAAACGTTGTCGTTCGAGGTTCCTGAATGTAAGAAATGTCGAAGAGGAAGCACAACATCGCGTACGTGAAGCCGAACGAGCCGAAGTTTCTGAGGGATTTGAAACTCCAGGCGGGATACAAAGAGGGTCCTACCGTGGATACGAAGGTAAGGAAAGATCAACGACAAGAGTGCGAGAGGGAGAGAGAGAGAGAGAGAGAGAGAGGGAAACGATAAAGTTGCACAAGTGTGGCGTCCCAAAGGCACGGTTGCCGGAGCCGCGGCGCCGGGGGGAGAGGAGGGGAGTACTGATTAGACAGGGTGCTTTGGCCATCTAGCGGATAATCCTCGAACTACGTCGTCGTGCTCCTCGAGCCCGCGCAGTCGACACGTTCGAATATTCAATCTCCAACGTTCCACCGCTTCATTCGCTACTTTAAAAATTTGAAAACATGAAAATTGCAGAAATGCTCGTTGCGGCCGATATTCGTTGTTAACTGTTATGGCTGCTCAGAATAAACATTTTCCCAAGCAAAAAAATTATTCGAGCGACCAAAATCAAATTGTTCGCGATTTCGACGAACGCCAATCGTTTATTCAATCGGGTATTTTCGTCTGGACATAGCGCGAGGAGCTACCGAAACTCGAAGACGATGACAGAAGCGACATCGACGAGGAGGAGCCGGTCGTGGTGGTACTCAAGGCGGGTGATTTGACTGCCGATGAAGCGGACGCGATAAGGAAAAAAAAGGAGGAAGGTACAACGATACGAAGTCACTTTTTCCGAATTATTCCCAACAACCGGAAACTAGCGATTCTTTTGTTTCAGAGGAAGCCAACGCGAAAGCGGATCTGACGAAACGAGTTATATTCAAGAGCAAATCGGAGGCGGCGGTGGAGCCGTCGACGAAAAAGACCAAAAGGACCAAACAGAAAAAGGTTCCTCTCTCGTTCGAAGAAGACGCGGACGAATAACCGCATAACTTCCGGCTCGTTCATTCCCAACTGTCATCTTGTAAATAAAAGTACTTTTATTAAAAAAAAAAGCCACGCCGAAAACTTCCCTTCATCGGGCCAACCATAATATCTTCGCCTGGTCGAAGATGCGCGTTGACTTATCATTAAGCGCAACATGGCGGTAGGGCCGTGAAGAGCCGCACGCGGCCGCCCAGCGTATTGTTTACGATTGTTGCAAACGCGCGCAAAGCACAGGCAGCCCCTCCTGGCACACGCCACAGAGAAGAGGACAAGGAGGGGCGGGTTTTCCCTGCGATTGGTTGAACGGAAACTTAAGGAGAGGCAAAAAATATCACGTGATCATCGTCAAAAGAAGCACAAGTATAGCTCGTCCCTCCCCCTTCCCCTCTATATGCCATGGTCCCTTTAACATTAAAAAGCCTTCTCTCGTCTGTATACGTCATGAAAATTCGTTTAGTCACGTGACTCGTAACTCCTGGTTCGGAGATACGCCATCTTGGCCAGTTTTGCTAGCAAACTACACACGGGAGGTAAGGAGGATTCGTGACGTTACGTTAACTTGTAAAAGCAACGAAAAACCCACGCATCGCAAAAGCCTGTCGGGCAAGGGCGAAGACCGATCATTTTCACCCGATGTTTCCGACATTTCGCGCCCGTCGCGTTTTTCGCTCATGCAAACACCTCCTCGCGTTTGTTGCTTAATTAAACGCGTCAGTGATTGTTTAAATAAACGCGCCGCGGGCAAAAGTTACCCGGAGAGAAAAAGAGCCAGTCGCGTGTGCTGTTGTTCGTGTGGGTATGACGCGTTTCGAGAGATTCCTGATCGGTGTATAGTCCACGATCATACGTATACGTCACTCGCTCCGTCTCACTCTGTATTTCGGTCTCAGGCGAAACGAGACGATTCTCTATGCTTCTCTTCGCGCTGCGTGTACGTACACGCGCCACACACGAGCGAGCCTGCCTGCGTAGAAAACCGAGGCAGCTGTTCCCCGTGAGCAAGCCAGTCCATTATCGCATGCACCACTTTGCTCGCAGTGGGGAAATGGCGGGAGAGCGTTCCAATGGTAGTCGTTGAAGTGAACGAAGAAAAAATGCCGCGAAATTTGCACGAACACGTGTGACTTTAACCGGTGGACTTTGTACGTCGAAATTCGGTTTTTTCCCTTTACCATTTTTTCCCACCCCGGCATTAGGGACACTCCGGAAAAGTCCGAAGAGCTTGCGTCCGCACAGTTTTCGCTGCGAAGAAACGGGAAGGGCGTTTTAACGCTTGGACGTTTGGAATCAGTATTAGGGTGTTTTTGTCGAGTCTCTTTCCATCGGGACTAAAGCTTTTACATTTTTCTTGACATCCACCGGCGATTTATCGGTGAGGTTATAGACCCCGAAGCGACCGAAACAAAGTGCATAGTTCGCTAAAATTACAAGATCTTGAATCTTGAGTCTTCAAATTGCGATCGCGATATCAAACAATTTTGGGGAATGAATAAAAGTAGACTCTTTGGCCGAGCTGCACAACACAGTGTCCTATAATTGTCTCTCGACGCCAGCCCTGGTGCAACAGCTTTTTCCACCCGTAATCGCACCGTCCGCTGCTGCCATCTGTCGCCCAATGTTCAACTACCGTGTTCGCTATTTACAGGTTTTTTGCGTCTCCCTCCTTCCTCATCCCCTTCACCCCCCCGTCTCGTTGAACACGACTCCGCGAGCATCGCCTCGCCGTGTTCATTTTTCCTCTCGTCCTGTCTCGTTTGTTGCAATCCCGACGAGTAACCTCCGTCTGTGTGTACGCGCGCGAGTCAAGAAAAGAGACGCACGCAAAACAAAAACATTGTGCACGCAGGATTATATTCGGCCGCGTGGTGCTCTCGTGGGTGAGAAGGGAGAAAATGCCGCGGTGTTTTCGGAATATCGTGTTCTGAAAAGGAGAAGGGCGGGGGGAGGGCAGACTCTTGTGCACCGTCTGCTTCGCGTAAGACGAGAAATCGCGAACGCGAACGTGCGGAGGTGAGGTGGCTTTTTTTTACATCGGAAATTCGATTCGTCGAGGTGAAAAGGGCTATCTTTCCCTTTTCCTGTTCTTCGTCACATTTTACGCGAATACTTAAAATTCTGTGCCGCAATCATTCGGAAATAAAATCAAAACGTTCGGTAGCACGAGTTGGGGTGGGGAGGGTCGATTCAAGGATCGAAACTCTTTTTCGCGAGAGTGCTCGCCCCCGAATCTTATCACGCTTATATGTCGCCGACGTAGGACCAACCCTTGCACGAAGTAAAATGAAAATAGGCCAAACGGATCAATTGTAAAGAAGAAACGGGAAAGTCGGAAAATTGGTGCGGATTGTGCATGTGTGTGTGTGTGTCTAGTTAAATCTCGTCGATGCGGAAAATTTTCGTTGCAAATCTCGACCGGAAGTCGAAAGTTTTAGGTCGCAGTTCTCGAATCGTAGGATGTGCTGCGATTTTTTTTTTTTTACCGCGTCTCGTCTAAATCAGCGTGAGTGTATTTAGCTTTACCGTGGCGCGGCTCTTTTTTTCTCGATGTGTGTGTTCGGCAGCGAGGAGCGAGACTCGCGCCCGCCTGGGTACCTTCGTTAGGGGATTACTAGTCTCCATATAGTTTATCGCCAGGTACCTTTAGATTTACTCCTTTCGCGACGCTCATTCGTATCGAATTATTGTCTAAACGATTTTTATGACTCGGCGGACGCGAGGAACGTGAAAAACACTCGGAAATGTCAAATGTCCCTATACCGCAGTAGCGGGCAACCAAATTCCCCATGCCCGCTGTCCTAGCATCAATCAACCGCCCTGATCTTTCGTAGCTCCCAATCACTCGCTTCAGCGATGTTCCAATCCTTCGCGTTTTTTTTTTAAATTTCACAATGTACCAAATATTTGGAGTGCTCTTCGGCGAAAACATTCATCTAGGGAATTTCGGATTAGGTTCGGGACCATCGTCGCAATAAATATGGCGGGAATTTCAAACACCAAAATACTTCGTGTGCAAGGATATGCGTGTGGTCGAGTGAGCACTCAATTTCGGAGCGCACGATTGTCGCTGTGATCTGTAGATTTGAATAGTACTTGTCTCCGCTACATAACAACTGCAATCATTTTCTTAAACCGCGCCTAAACACCCGTATTTTTAAACAATTAATTTCGTTGTTCGTTATCATTTCAATTACCAATTTCATAAAAAAATATAATAGAGTATTTTATAAATACATACAGATATATATATATATATATATATATATATTTATACATATTTCGGTCATGCGCAAAAAAAGCTGCTTTTGATTTTTATTTTTTTTCGTTATTCGGGCACTTTGTAACTGCGTTCCTTTGGTGGCTGTTCCTAGTGTAGTTGAGGGAGAGCGGGAATTTCAAACGTGACAAGGGAGTGTGTGGCGGTGAAACGTACCGCAAAGCAATGGTGAAAACTGCGCGGGACAAACGTGTGTTGGTTAAATTTCCACTAGATACTGAAGCGTCCGTAAGTGTGCGTTTGCGGTGTATGTGGGGCCGTTTCGTTGGTATCGGTGTAGGAGTAGGTCGTAGGTTGGCCTGAAGGTTCGAGGAGCGAGAGAGACGCGGGAGTCTCTCCCCCCACCGCCCTCTCCTCTCGCGTGCTCTCTCTTCTGACTTTGGCTGGCTCGGCTTGTGCCTCACCGTGGTAGTTTTGCGGCTCTCGCGCTACCCGATGCCCTGATGCTGCTCTGGCGCGCTCGTCGACGCGAACGCGATATAAGCTCGCGCCAAGTTGATCGAGTGGTCGCACGAGTAACGTCGTCCATGTAGCGGATGTCCATCGAACGTTTCGAACTTCGGGACAACCGCGAGAAAAAAAATAGGAGAAACGAAGGGAAGAAGAAAAAAAAACAAAAAAAAATACGCGCGGTGCGTGAAAAAGCGCGAGTGCACGCGACTCTGCGCTCTTTCGTTTGTACTGCACATTGCGAAGAGAGAGAGAGAGTGAGAGACCAAGAGTGCGATAGAGAACGGGGTGCGGGGTGAGCGGAAAGTGCGGCGGGGGAGCGGGTGAGAGAGCAAAGGGGAAACGAAGAGGGAAGGAGGAGAGCGCGAGCAAAAGCGCTCTGCCCGCGCCTGAGCGTCTGTGTGTGATCCTGGACCCTGAAAGCTTTTTTAGTGACACGTAAGGAATACTTCGCACGCGTTCAAAATCTTCCACCCCTCCCTCGATCGAATATCTCGAAGTGTTTTGTTTTCGACCATTTTTTTCACTGAATTATCGGCACCCCGATACGCGTGTTTCGGCGTTTTTCACGATACGGACGTTTGTGAATATCTATCCGTTTTTTTTTTTTTTTTTCGTCGCTCCGCCGAAAGATTTTTATTGGTTATGGGACGATGGGAGCGAGTGAGAGAGACGCGAGACGCGCGCGCGCGCGCGCACGCACTCTTCGCGTGTGCTCTATGTATTTTCTCTCTCTCTCTCTCTCTCTTACTTTTTCCCCCCTCCTGCCCCGGTCCCCGTGTGTGCATCTGTGTGAAATTCTGCAGCGCCATTTTGGAAAAATTCTGCCTATTATTTCCGTAACGCGACACATATATATTCGCGCGCACGTATACGTTAAAAAATAAATCTCGACGCTTTAAGGGGGATGCGCGGTCTACGAGTACGAATGTCTTTTTTTTTTTCCGCCACCTGACGTTTCATTAATTCGCGACGTTTTTAACTGCCCTCTTACCAAAGTCGTGCTGTTGTCAAACGAGATTGGTGTTTTTCTGTGTGTGCAGGTACCAGCCGAGCAGCAGTGGGCCCCATGGAAGGCACGTTGGAAGACCCTCTGGTCAAGGACCCAGTCGCTGACAGTTTGGACACAGGTGAGTAGATCTCCGAGCTCTTGGCACTGGCAGGCTGGAGCGCTTCACCTATACCACCGCCTTTCGATATTTCAGACATTTTGATTCCCAACGGAGTTAATGGAATTTTGGCGGGCCATGTGGACGACGCGGGGGAGTTTAGCGGCGCGAGCGAAGGAGGAGGAGACGACGACGAAGAGGACAAGAATCGAGAGGACGAAGAGGACGAGGAGGAGGAGGAGGAAGAGGAGGAGGATGGGGAGGATGCAGAGGAGGACGAAGATGAGCGAACAATGAGAGACGACGACACGGCGAATCTTGACGAGGACGAGATGGAAACAGAGCGCTCTGATCCGTCTGAGCGGCGTGAAGTTCCCGACGACGAGGAGTGCGACGATCGCCTAGGCGAACCAAAAGTCTCAGAGTCATCTGACGGTGTTAGTGAAGAGAACGTTGTCAGTGCAGTGTCTCCGAAGAGCCACGAGGACGCAGAGATGCGTGACGTGGGTGACGAAGACGAAGAGCACGAGCAGGAAGAGGAGGAGGAGGAGGAGGAGGAGGGCGAGGAGGGCGAGGAGGAGGAAGAGAACGCGAATCAGCGAGATTACGAAAACGAGGCGGCCAATCGGCCTATGGAGGTTGACGTGCACACGGACAATTCGGACGTGGAGTGCCTCGACGAGAGTGTGACGGAAGTTATGCATACGGACGATAACGATGAGCTTGGCTCAGAGGATAAGAACGACCCGAAGAACATCTCCATAAGTAGCGCGGGTAGCGACGTTCAGCAAATAAACGACAGAAGCGATAACGCAGAAGACGGGAAGATGGAGACTTCGGGGGAGTCGAAAACGTGCGGCGAGAACGGCAATAGCTTGGGCAGTCCTGACATCGAGATAATGGACAACACGAAGAGCAACGGCCACAATACGAGCGCGCAGGATCAGCGGATCGGCAAGGACACGCCAAAGACGAAAAAGCCGCGGAAACAGATCGATCTCAGTAGTATAACGCCTCGGCGCAGCTCGCGCAATATAAAGAGGACGAGCTACATCGAGAAGGAGCCCGAGGAGGTGGAGGACTGCTCGTCGGACATCGAGGAGATAAAGCCTGAGGATCCGCTCGCTTGTATCGTCGATTCGAGCAAAGACAAGGAAAATTCGAAACTCAAATCACCAACTAAGAGTAGTAAAACTACGATCGTCGTTAGTGACACGAAGAGGTTGGTCGAGATCGCGGCTGGCAGTAAATCGTCCAAGGGCGGCAAGAAAGAGCCGACGTTAGTTATAATAGATACGAATTCGATATTGTCGGGACGCGGTGGTGTCCCGGTGAGCAGTAGCGGTGGCGGAAGCGGTACCACCGTTTACAATCCTTACGGGAACAAATCCTCGTCCTCGTCGTCATCCTCGTCTCACCATCATCATCATCACCATCAACAGCATCACCACCAACAGCAATCCCATCATCATCATGGAGTATCCAGTTCGAGCGCGTTCTCGGTTATGCCGGTTGGACATTCGCAAGCCATGTACGGCAATATGAGAACGACCATAACACCCGTACCGATGAGCTCAAGGTCGTCCCATCAATCACCGAAAGTCGCTATGCCCCTGCCACAAGCGTCGCTGCCCCAGCAACAACAACAGATCCTTCCGACACTGACGGACGACATGTTCGTTGTCGAGGCGCCGTCCTTCATCGTACCGTACGTCTACGAGAAACCGCCGGTCAAGCCGCTCAAGGACTTTGTCGCGAAACTCGGAAAGAGCTTGGCCGAGTGCGAAAAAGAGGAGGACGAGGAACGGAAGAGAAAGAAGAAGCTGCGCGAGGAGGCGAAGAAACGCGAGGCCGAGACAGGCATCAAAGAGGAGACGGATCTCGGCAAGAGCGACGAGGAGGACGAGAGCGACGATGAGACCCCCACCAAGATTAAGGACGAGAATACGGACACGGACACCGTTGATCTCACAGACAAAGCTAGCACGGACGATAAAATCGACGACAAGGGCAGAGTCTCCACTTACTTCGATCTCCCGCTTGGAAAGTTCTTCATGCAAATTGGCGTTAATCTCGTGCAAGAATTCGTCCAGACCGACCTGTTGAGAACGCAAAAGCGCAAACAGGGAAAACACGGTACTGCCTCAGCCGAGACCCAAATAGCCATTAATTCGCTGATTAAGAATCTAGAATTTAGCAAAGAGAATAACGAACCATTCCACTTGGAGATGAAGAAATGTGAATTCTGTAGTTTTAAAACGGAATCGACCCTCGTCATGCAGCATCATCTAGAGACACCACATATGCGCAATTACGCGTACAAGTGTAACTTTTGCGCCCTCGAGGTCCGCAGTCCCCACGACATACTCTTTCACATGGAGGCCGAGCACAATACACGCGGCAGACTCGAGCGCGGACCCGCCTTTCATCAGTGTCCCAACTGTCCTTTCGAGGACAATCAAAAGGGCAAACTCACCCGGCACATACTCGCGTGCGCCAAAAAATTCAGGCCCGAACGCAATCTCGAACCAGCTACCGATTGGGAACCACCAGCCAAGATACCCCGACTTCATCGACCTCGTCAGGTCGCTCCGGTCAACGCGAACGCCCTGGCAATGGCCATGAACGCCAAGGGAACGCAACCGCTCTTACCAAAATTACTTCCGGCACCGTTGATGGGACGGGGCAGAGGACGACCACCCATGCAACCGCGATACTCCGATGTCAAGTCGTTACGACCTGGCAGCGGCACGACGATTCGTCAAGGTAATCTTCGCGACGCTTCCACAACTGAACGCCCATCGCTCAAACATTAATGGTTTCTCGACACTTTCTCGCTACTCTCGTATAATTCTAACTACGAATCAACGAATCGTGATTCAACGCGCAAACTGTTATTGAAAATCGCTCGCAATTGAACTTCCGGTTGAGTGAATACTCGATTGAAAGGAACATTGACCCAGCCACGGTTGAAACGCGTATTTTGATGCCCGAATCGTTGCATTCTGTACAAAAAAACCGAGAGAAGTACCAAAAACTCTCGTACAGGCAATTAAGAGTAAATGAAAAAAAATAGAAACAAAAATTATGCTATGCAAAAATTGCAGCCCGCTTCAAAGTGCAGCTGAATGAATAACAACTTCGGCACACCAGTTCACTCTTTCAATCAGCAAAACTGAATAATTCGCTAATTTCAATTTCCGCATAATTGAGAAACAAGCCGACTCCAGCGCTTCCGTTGACGATTAAAAGAAAAATTTGATCCCGAACTAAGCAAACGCGAGAAACTTGGATAGTTTTCAATACTTTTGGAGAAACGGCGAAGTGAAAAACGTAACGATTTTCACCAAGATTGGAAAAGTATATTTTATTGTGTTTTTTTTTCTCATTTTGCAGACAACGTTGCGAGTATGATGTATCGTCCAACGTCATCGGGACTTCTCGTTCCAACGTCGTATCAGTTTGGCAGCAACCAAATATTCCAGGTAATACCTAGCAAACGGACCGACGGAATCGCGTTCCCCAAACTCTGGGCACGATCAACAAGTATTCATTGAAGCTTCGCAATGCGAAGGATCGTCGTTTGGTTTCACTTATGGCGTTTGTTGGAACAAAGTGCTATGACCGCGCGAGAAAGATCCGAGAATTAACGGGATGCTAGATCGTTCTATTGGTTAGGTTGTTCGCGACGAGTCGTTAGAATTTGTCATAAAGGAATATGTGGAACAGGTGGTGGGTGGTTCCGGGACTGTCACGTCAGGAGTGACGGGGGTGAGTAGCGGTAGCTTCGGCAGTTCTAGTCGACCCACACCCATCGCCCTTGTATCCAACATAAACGACTCTCAATCTAGACTCTCCTCCGCCTCGTCACAGGTAAATCAATGTCCCCCGGGCCGATAATACGTCAGAAGCGCCTTCCCGTTTCTCGTGTCTCACCATTGTCGCATGTTTTATTAATATTCCTGTGCTCACCCTCGTCGTTTAAATCGCGCAAGATCCGGAAGCAAAGCGTTTCGATGTTTGTTTGCGCTATTCCCTCAGCAACTTAATGGTGTTGGAGCTCAATAATTTCTCGAGTAATTGGAAAATAATTAAATTCTATGTGCAACTTGTGAACGACTAATCGGACGTTCGTGGGATCGAGAGAACGCGCGTTTTAATAGATCTGAAGATTTATCGACGATCAATTGAAGTTTCATCCATGAATATTGCTACTGAACACTTATATCTGAAATAATAAATTTTCGAACTTTTCGAATTTTTCGATCGGCTAGAAAAGGCTAAATGTCTCTGCCGAGGAACGCGTTCAGTAAACGTGGAAATATTTGCATGATAAAAAATACAGCTCCGTTTTCAACTTCTCCTCATACGCTTGGGCTTCTTCCTCATTGGGTCATCTTGAAAATTCGGTTTGTTTGGGGTTATCACCTAAACGTGGATCATTGGGGGATGGGTGTGGGAAATTAATCGAGGGAGAGACTTCTGCGAGGTCAACATTGTGGACACGGACAATTTTTATGTCGTTGAAGATTGGTTGGAATGCAGCGATATACACTTTTTGATATTGTTAATTTATTAATTTTTATATTAACGACAACGTTTTTCTGGCAATTGGGGTTGTAAATTTCTAATAAGAATACTTTAAAACGTTTCGATATTTATGACAGCCTAAAACGTAAAAAAAAGAGATTGAAAAGAATAATTTGTCGTTGTATTCCAGCGATGCGAAACTCGAGCGTCATGAGTTTTCGAAGATGCGGCTGGAGTGATAGAAACAGGGTCATAATTGAAAAATTCGGTAACATTTGTTTTCGTGACGTTACGGAAGGTGAAAGTTTCGAAAAGTGTTGGCGAACTTTCGGCCGGTGACGTATTTCCGCACCTCAGACTAACCAATACGCAATGGCTTGTGCGTGTCCGAGAGTCGTTTACTATTTCGACGTGGATTCATCGAGGGAAAGTACGTTGGTACGAATGAACGTTTGTCATGATCCTATTGTTTTTTCGATTTTCAGAACGTGCCGAGTTCGAAAAATCCCGCAGCGAAATTGCTGAGTCAACCGAGTATATCGATAACTCCGTTGCCGCGAACACCCTCCCAAACTCCGATTTCCGGCTCCGGCTCGTCGACGAAGCCAAGCGGAAAGAACACATTCGTCATATGCGAGATTTGCGACGGTTACATCAAGGTAAGGAGTGAACCATCTCTTGCCCGGAGCGCCGCTGTTTCACGTCGACCAAATAACAATAAAAATTATCGATTTTTTTTCGCAGGATCTCGAACAGTTACGAAACCACATGCAATGGATACACAAAGTAAAAATACATCCAAAGATGATTTACAACAGACCTCCATTGAACTGCCAGAAGTGTCAATTTCGATTTTTCACGGACCAGGTAAGAAGTTGAAGCTGGAGTTGAGGGAGCACTCACGATGGCTTCTAAATAATCTCAATGTTTGCTAATCGACAGGGCTTGGAGAGACATTTACTCGGATCTCACGGGCTGGTCACGTCGAGTATGCAGGAGGCCGCGAACAAGGGAAAGGACGCGGGACGTTGTCCAGCTTGTGGCAGGGTGAGCGCGTGTTTTCATATTTAACAAATAAGATCGCTGTAAAATGTACAATTAGCCGAAGCACAGCGTTTTCGATCGAATCTCCGAGCTTCCGTAACAAACAAATTTCCGCGCTCGATCTCTACCGAATTTTCACGTTCAACGGGCCCCATTTATCGAAACTCAAACGACATTGAAATTGCAAATCGAAATCGGAAATTTTAATCGTTGTTTCTTCGCCCTCAGGTTTATCAATGGAAGCTGTTGAATCACGTGGCGCGGGATCACGGTATGACTCTGAAGCCTGCGCATTTATCGTACAAATGCACCGTCTGCACTGCCACGTTTGGGATGTACAAGCAGTTCGAAAACCACGTGTACTCGGCTCACAGTGTCGTTGCGAAGAAATTCATAGACAAGAAGAACAACGCGCCCTCGTCGCCCTCCTCGAGATCGAACGATTCGCTCTTGAAACCCCTCAAGATCAACGACGAGATAACGATCATACCACAACCGGCGAAACCTACGACCAGAGGCTCTCAAGGTAGAGGAAAATAGCAAACCTCGGCGGAGTGATGATACGCGTATCTCGTTTCGTTTTAAAAACAAAAAACCGAAAAAAAAAATAAGGAAACACAAACAATTTAAATTGAGAAGAAAAAAAGGGAAGAGAAAAAGGAGGAGGAAAAGAGTTTGTCGGAGGAAAGGCTGTTGGCCCGCGTAGAGTTCGAGGAGAGAGAGAGAGGATCGAGCGACGATCGTTGATCTTTTAATCAACGAATGTTGTTACGACGCGCGCGCGCGCGACGAAAAACCGCGTACCGTGCCCTGTACATGTGTATGCATATTATGCTTAAGGACAAATACCGAAAACACACACACACACACACACGTACGAATACAGACAGAAGAAAACCGAGCGCGTAAACGCCACGAATTCTCGATAGAGGGTAAAAGGTAAAATTGAACACGATGAGAATAATTACTAACGGCTGATGAGGGAAGGGGGGGGGAGGCTGAATCAAGAATGACGTAAAAACGCGAAAGCCTCGTTGTACTCATTCTGGTGAAGAACAAGATATAATGTTAGGAATAAAATAATACAAGAGAAACAAAAATATACACAAGGTGAAAACAAAAAAGAAATTGGAAAAGAAAATATCGACACGCGAGAGACAAAGAAAAAATAATAATAACAACAAGAAAGAACAGGAAAACCACACACTAGTTGACTGCGTAATAATATTCCATCAATGATTATACCGATATATTTATTTAAGAATTTTTATTGTTGTTATCGGACATACATAAAATAGATTGTAAAAAAACATTAAAGGGTGGCCTTCAGTATAATTCCTTGGTTGATCCTCAACATCACGCGTATCGCATCCTGATCCTTCGCGGATAAAGGAAAAAGAATACTAAAAGGGAAAGGAGAGCTGAAGAAAAATCTGTGAACACGATCATTGAGTTCTTCGTTGGACGGTGTGTAACTCGAATTTATATTTTCATGGAGACGAACCTTTTCCCATCGCTGCTCCTTTGGGCGATTCGATAGCGGAAACGCGATAATTTATTGGGGAATCTGTCTCTCTCACTCTCTTTCTCTCTGTCTCTCTTTTTCCATGTCGCGTGGAACTATGAGTGAACCCAAACGGTGCGTCCTGTGAACACACGATACACATTTCCTCCCCCAAAGTTTCGTACGCGTGCAGAGATACGAGGCTGAAAAAAAGGGAGAATTATTAACAGTGTGGCCCCAATACAGCCTGTGACGGTTCTCAAAAGAACTGAAATACTTCTCACCGCTTTTCATTTTCATCCCTATTCCCGATTCAAGCAACGATCATATTTTTCTAACGCTCATCGAGCAAAAATAATAAATCGCTGAAGCGATTATTAGCGAGGAAGAAAGAAACAGGTAACGATCCTTGATGCGAATTAATTTATGAGAAAACTGCGAAGAAGAAATCATCCATTAAACGGAACTGTAAATTATAACTATTGCGATAAGTTCGGCTTGTTAGTCTCCCCCCTTTTCACACCTTCACTAACCTCACTACCCCCTTCGACGTCCCTCCATACATTTTAATATCGAACGAAGAAAAAGCGAGAAAATATTCATTTTTATTTTTGCGCTCCGATAAGAAAGAACAAAAGTGTACATTAACGTTAGGGTATAATATAAACAGATATATGAATAAAAATTATAGGATGGCACACACATTAATTCGCGAGTGTTGTACGTCTTTTTTTTTCATCTTCTCGTAGGTGAGATTTCACGAATGTTTGAAGTTATCGTGCGAAAAGGAATGTGAAGCGTAATTGTCGTACGCGGGTGCAAGGATTTCCCTACCAGCGAAATTTCCATTCAGCCACGTTCTCTTTTATTTCTTTCTCTTTTCTTTTCGAGTATAAACTTCGCGCCGATTTCGTACGGCTGATGAAAAAAAAAACAAACAGAATCGGGAGACAGGAATAAGAAAACCGCGAATATCGAATTTCTAGCTTCGATCGTCACTTAATCGACTCGTCGATCATTTTCGTTTTTGTTTTTTTTTTACGTTTCACGTAGTGAGAGAAAAACGTAATTGAGAAAAAAATCAGTGTACAACTAAAAAAAAAAGATCATTTAACGATAAGAATGAAAAAGAGGCGTGCTTTCGCTCCTCCACGGCTGTATTTCGCCGATGTTTATCGGTTTATATATTTACGGCGGAAAACAATTAACGAGAAAATAAGAAGAAAAACGGTGAAAAAAAAGAGCGCGCGGGATGAAGAAACGAGAGCATTCATAGACATAAAATTACAGGAGTATATTAGTTTACTGTAATAATTTGTACAATATTATAATGATAAAAAAAAACATAGTAATTGCGTAAATAAAGTGTACCAACATTGTATATGATTTTGATATTCGGGGGAATATGACCTTCGTCGTAATTTCATATCGTCTCGAGAGGACGGTATTTTTACATATTTTCTTTCAACGGAGCGTATTTCGGGAAAAAGAGCGGGAAGTCGTTTCGCCCGCCTTTTTTTTCACAAACGGATGTTGATTCAAACGTAACGGCAAAATACAATGGTCGCGTTGTTGCCGGCGACACCGTTCCGCTGCTCGACGAAAAAAGCTTTCATTCGTTTTCAACGTTATAAATATAGTCAACGATTACAGATGTCGCTATCCGACTCGAGACAACGGACGGTCTAATGTTTGATGACTTATAATTGAGATTTGTGGGACGCGTTGTCGTAATATGGATTTTAATATTTTATATTGCTTTTAAAATACTCGTGGGAATTTGTCACCGCGAGCATTGGGGATCGGTCGGTAACTGCGCCGGATGGGTTAGGTTACTTTAGACCCAAACTTGACGTCGCGGCATTCAGACAGGACATTTTTTCCAATTCATCATTTTACATAATTTAAATGATTCCTCAAATGAGCATAAATAAATGCTATTGTAATTTAACGCTGATCGCATATCCATTTGATTTAGTTTGGCACGTAGAGTTGACGAAATATCGGCGCCGCTTTGTTGCCGGTTTTCCCGATGACGCAATGCGCGGCGGGAGTGCTATATATTCGTAGATATGTGTTTACGAACACCGAATTCTGAAAAATACACGCACAAACTTGTTTTCGCGTCAACGGACGTTTAGCCTAGTGCGTTTCGGATTTTTCAGGAGCGGGCATTGTGGTTTCTTTGTTCGCAACGCGGACGTATTTCTCAAGTGTGCTTCGTTGTGGCGTCTTTATTCAAGCGATCGGGCAAACGTAAAGACGTGAACGATGAGTACGAGTTTGCCTTTCAGCGTTGAATACGCGAAGAGTGGAAGAGCGGCTTGTCAGGGATGTAAAAATAAAATTGAAAATACAACGTTGAGGATCGCAAAACATGTGCCGGTGAGTTTTCAAGATTTTCGCTTTTGGATTAAATAATTCGTTAAATCTGTGAGACGGAGATGCCTAACGCTTTCGCAGCGTTCTTCCAAGATTCAAGTGATAAATTACTCGTGCTTGGTTATTATTCGAACTAATACGTTATTTATTTTTACGTTTGAATGTTTGGAGCTGATTGATTTTTCCAATTTTAACGGGAATAAAAATTGTGCGGGTGTAGCCGATCAATTGCAATACGATAATCTCGTGACGTCGAGTCTTTCATTGGACAATAACAAGAATATTACGTAAACTCTTGTCCTTCACAAATATTGCCATGCCATATCCGTTCTCGCGATAAAATAAGCCACAATGTATTTTTCGTTGACGTGGCGGGTTGTAAACGTTTGACAGATTATTTTTTGTTGAAAAAACATCGCTCGTAAAAATATTGATGCACCAGCATTCCAAATAGTCGACAGAATCCTGTTATCGAACTACATTCTCAAAATCTTTCTTCCACTTCTCTGATCCTATGCCATGTATGTTTTTTAAAGACTGTATCGCTGCTTCCCAATCTCTTTGATCGCTAGACGTTTATCCGCGAAGCCTGTATTTCACATTTTGTGGTACATTTTCAAAAGCTGCGATCTGAAGGTTATATCTAACGTGCCGGTGGAAAACAATGAATATCCTACAATCAGCCTTGATTCCGTCTTCATTCACAAAAAGAATCATAATTGCACTTGCCATATTAGCAAGGGTATAGAAAATTAATGTTTTGTTTAGATTGTTTTCTAAGAGGAAAAATAGAGAATAAGGGAGTTAGTTAGATATAGTTATATTTATCATGATTTCCAAGATTCACTGCGATCCGTAACAAGCCATACTTCACCAATCCCGTATGTAAATATGCGTATATCTCAAATGACGCCTCCACTAGGTACCACCCACTAGTATTGTTATCAGTGCAACCAAGCTGGTTTTTATTGTTGACGCTGGAATATCAAAGAATCTTGATATTTCGACAAAGGGAAAAAAAACAGTCTTCATTTGCTGAAAAAGGAGACGACAGAACATTTTTCATAGAAATGGACATGAAGAAAATAATAGCACCTTTCGATTTGAAATCAATATTGCAATTTGCAGAGCCCTTTTCACGATGGCACGAATGTCAAGTGGTTCCATCCGGATTGTTTCTTTGAGAAGCAGAGGCCTAAGTCTACAGGAGACATCGCTAATTTTGATAATGTTCGCTGGGAGGATCAACAGATGATCGAGAAGAAAATTGGTATGTGCATTTTGAAAAGTTTTCTCAACAGCATGAAACGAATTAGATTTGTTGAAGTTCGAACGCTGGTACCTGTTCTCTCATTTGTATCTGTTGTTTTAAAGCGCACAAGTCAAATATTTTTCTTAACCAAATCTAATATGCGTCCTGTAAAATTTCAGCGGAAAATAGTGGTTTGGAAGCCCCACCAGCTGGTAAAAAAGGTAAAAAGCGTGGTGCTACATCGGACATCTTCAAGGATTTTGCGGTGGAGTATGCCAAGTCGAATCGTTCGGTGTGCGTGGGTTGTGAGGCGCCAATCATCAAGGGCAATGTAAGAATATCAAAGAAGGATTTCGAGAGCGAGAAAGGTGTGATGTTCAACGGTATACCCAGATGGCATCACATGGATTGTTTTGCAAAGTTGAGAGCGGAATTGAGTTTCTTCGCGTCAGGTGATTCGCTTCCTGGTGCGAATGCTCTCAAGCCCGAAGATTTGAAGAGTCTGAAAAAGGCATTGCCCAAAATGAAGAGCTCTGACATTCCCCCACCGCCGAAGAAGGTCAAAACCGAGCCGGTCGATACGGCAGAGGAGGAAGAGCTGAAGAAGCAGAACGCGATGTTGTTTGCGATGCGTGACAATCTGGCACATTTGTCGAAAGCAGAGCTCTCAAAGCTTCTAACCGCGAACAAGCAAAACGGCCCGTCGAGCCAGAACGATATGCTCGACCGTCTTGCTGATCTGATGGTATTCGGTGTGCCCAAGCCTTGCAAGAAGTGCGGCGGACAATTTGCTTATGTGTCTGGATTAGGATACAAGTGTACCGGCGACCTAACCGAGTGGACCAAATGCGAGGAAGTCACGCAAGATCCTAAACGGGCGAAATTCGTTGTACCGAAAGATCTCAAAGAAGTAGAGTTCTTAAGCTCCTATAAGTCGAAAGTGCAGCGGAGAATCGTGAAGGTAACCGCGCCTTCGACCTCAAGTATGGTGAAAAAGGAAGAAGACTCCACCGGACCAAAAGTAACTGACAAAGTATTGCCCCTCAAGGGCATGCAATTCGTCATACTAAAATCAAATAAACCGAAAGCCGACCTCACTCGTGAAATAATGAATCTCGGTGGTCAAGTAGTTGCGAAGATCACGGAAAACGTGGCAGCGATAATAGGAACGGATAAATACGTCGAGCAAGCCAATGGAAAGGTGATGGACGCGAAAGACGCCGACATACAGATAATATCGGAAGATTTCGTAGACGAAGCGAAGGATTATACGGAAGCACCGATATCTTTGATAAGCAAAAAAAGCATATGCGACTGGGGCAGCGATCCGTCGGTACGTGTAGCCAGTAGCATAGCCAAATCAGCCAAATCTAAAGGAAAGAGCGTTTACGAGAAATCGTCCTCGGGTAAAGTCAAGGTGAAGGTGAAGGGCGGCGGTGCGGTCGATCCGGATAGCGGATTGGAAGACGTGGCACATGTTTATCAGAGTGGCAATGACAAATTTACTGCCACGCTAGGTGTAACCGACATACAATCGAAGAAGAACAGTTATTACAAGTTACAGATATTGAAGGATGATATTCGAGAGAGGTACTGGCTCTTCCGTAGCTGGGGAAGGATCGGTACGACGATTGGCGACAAGAGGCTCGAATCCATGTCCCTTGAGAATTGCAGGCAAAAATTCGAGGATCTGTACATGGAGAAGTCTGGCAACGAGTGGCGAAATCGTAATTCATTCGTTAAAGTAGCCGGTCGTATGTATCCTGTCGACCTTGATCACGGAGAGGACGACCCCAACATTGGCAAACTCGAGTCTGATATTCCGAGTAATCTAAAGAAACCCGTTCAGGACCTCATTTCTCTCATATTCGATGTGCAGCTAATGAAGAAGGTCATGTTGGAATTTGAGATCGACATGGATAAAATGCCGCTCGGTAAACTCTCGAAGAAGCAGTTGCAAAATGCCTACGCCGTGTTGACCGAGCTCCAAGAAATTACGAAGGGCGGTGACGTTGAGCGCGTCAAGCTGATCGATCTCTCAAACAGATTTTATACTCTGGTGCCGCACTCGTTCGGCGTCAAAGACGTGCCGATCCTCGAGACCCAGGATGACATCAAGGCGAAGTGCGACATGCTCGATGCCCTGCTGGAGATGGAAATAGCTTACAATCTGATGAAGGTCAAGAACGATGGCACGAAGAATCCTTTGGATGCTCATTACGAGCAACTGAACACGCACATCGACGTGCTAGACGAGACGAGTCCGGAGTTCGACATCATCAAGCAATACGTTAAGAACACTCACGCCACGACGCATACTCAATACGAACTCGAGATCGAGAATATCTTCGTAATAAAGAGAAACGGCGAGGATCAGCGTTACAAACCGTTCAAGAAGCTGCCCAATCGAAAATTATTGTGGCACGGTTCGAGAACGACCAATTTCGCGGGAATATTGTCTCAGGGTTTGAGAATAGCACCTCCCGAGGCACCAGTCACCGGTTACATGTTCGGAAAGGGTATATACTTCGCCGATATGGTCTCAAAGTCTGCCAATTATTGTTGCACCAATAGTGGACAACCGACCGGTCTTTTGATGCTCTGCGAAGTCGCGTTGGGTAACATGTACGAGCGTTTGCACGCTGATTATATCGAGAAATTGCCCAAGGGTAAACACTCGACGAAGGGTGTCGGCGGGACTCATCCTGATCCCGAGAAGGTTCACAAAACAAAAGATGGTGTCGAGATTCCCTATGGGCCCGGTGTACCCTCGGGTGTATCCTCGACACTCTTGTATAACGAGTACATTGTATACGATGTCGCGCAGGTTAATGCCAAGTACCTGGTTCGAATGAATTTCAAGTACAAATACTGATCGCTCCCTGTTTTTTCCGACTTCCTCGGAAATCCATTCCAAAATACGAGTTTCCTAAAATTGATCGTACGGATATTCCATATATGCGGCTATCGCGTTTCATTCGAATGTTTCTATATATATACGAATATATATTTTTCTCCCATTATCCGGTTATACTTGAGTGAAGCGAGTGCGAAAAAGTCTGTCACTTGCAATGACAGCGATATTGTTCAGCACGGGTTGTTCACGCGTGAGGCACGGCATTTTATTATTTGCGAGGATCAAGAGTTTGAGGAATCATGATTTTATAAATTCCGTTACCGAGTGTTGAATGCTTCGTTCCTTGGACGAATGCGTCGCTGTCCAGCGCCCCGTTAAGCGCTTGTTCCTCTACCTCTTATCACTCAAATGTCCTTTTTTTGTACCTACGTAAGTTATTCGCTGGCGTATTGTAACGTTGTTTCTGTCTTGATACAATAAAGAACACATTTTCAGTACAATTTCCTTATTTTTTTATTACACAAAAATCATTCCATTACAGACCCCAAGTGCGCGCGTGTGTGACGATTCACGTGTGTATGGGATTTTCAGAATCAGGGGGTATGCTTCATTGAGTTTTGAATAGTTTTTTTCTATAGGTCAATCAGTATTCGAAGTGGAAATCGAAGTAAGATTGATCGAATGTGTTGATACGAATGTAACCATCCTCCCCACCGCTCGAGAAACTTCGACCGTTCGGATGGAAAGCCAAAGAGTTTATCGGACCGAAGTGACCCTTCAAGCGGGCAAATTCCTCCTCGAAAACTAGATGGAAGAAGCGAGCGTCGAATTTTCCTTGCCGCGCCGACGTCGTCGTTACGTCCATCGCGTCTTGGCCACCTCCGAGAACAACCTGCAAAGTCCATCGTCGGATTAATATTTAGAGTATGACTGCTTCGAGAAAGCTCGTCTCTCATTCTACAGACAGAATGCTTTTCTTAAAAAATATTTATGTCTTTCAGATATAGACCTTTTCACCAAATTCGAACACTTCATTCTCTCGATTTCTATTCTCAAATTTCAATCCTCTAATGAAATTCTTAAATTATTTATCCCCATAAAGCCATCATTAATTTTTTCGTCTTTTTAATCAAAGGCACACTAACGTGATCAGCAATTGGAGATATCGTAGCGGAGTTGACAGGTCTTTCTGTCTTGTACGTCTTCAAGTGCATCAACGAGTCACTGTCGAATAGCTTCGCCGTGTGATCCTTAGATGCAGTTACAAACATCGTTCCATCTTTGTTGAACTGCATGTCGTTGATCTGAGATTTGTGACCTTTGTACGAGTTCAGTTTCTTGCCGGTCTGCGAACAGTAAAGTTATACTGGAGTGCCTTTGCTGGTTCATTGTAGATATTCCGAATATGTTTGTTAAATCGTGAGTTTAATGGTCTTTACCCTGACGTCCCAGATGTTTAATTCTCCGTCCTCATGGCCCGTTATAATTGTTTCGTCCAGAGCTCCCCACAATATGGAAGATATGCGCGGGCCGTTGATCGGCACTCTGCGAATAGCGTCATCCTGGGAGAGAACTGCATCTACATTCCTCGTGTCGATTATAAACATTTCGCACTGATGACCCAGAGCTTTGTCGGTAGAGAAGACTGTCAAGTTACTCGAGTAACTGAAGCTGCAAGTTCTCACAGAACTGTTTGTGGACAATTGACCAATCTCCTTGCCTGAAATAATTGGGCAGTATTGAAGGACCGAATATTTATGAAAGTAAATATTTTTCTGAAATTATTAATTCTTTTTTGTCAACTGAAACAAAATCGTTTTTAAAGTGTGACTCTGATGTCAATTTTTTTTTTTATTTAGAATTGTATCAAGTTCAACTTTATTTAAAAAACACGATAAAACCATTTATCTTCGTATGAATGGAACAAGGTAATTTTTTTGTTCGACATGTTGGAAATACTCTGAAATGTGTTAGTTCGACATGTTGGAATATTTTGCATTTGGATTTACTACTGTCAAACTCATGCTAAGAGGCAAGAACAGAGAGCCGTTTATTCCGAAACGTTTCTTAAATTGACATGCAGCGTAAATAGCAATATATTTGTATTTTTTTTTATTATCACTAATTATGAAAAAGTACTATTAGAAGTTGACCGACAAATATTGACGCACCAGTTTGACAGTCCCAGACTCGCAGAGTGTTGTCACCACTGCCGGAGAGAAATTTCGTTGTATCCCAATTGACATCAACACACCAGACTGATCCATTGTGACCATTGAAGGTGCCGAGTCTCTCACCGTTCAGCGAGTACCATACATTTGGGTTTTTGTCCTTGCTAGCGGAGAATATGAGATCGCCTTCCCTATTGTACTTGATGGTAGTGATGGCACGCTCGTGCCCGTGTAACATGAGAGGTTTCTGCATTGCGTTGGAAATATAATTAGAACTTTCGCCGACGGACGTCATTGACATTACGCGTTTTTTTTTAGGTTATACACTGTCACACGTGGAAAATGAGCGTGACGAAAAACAAACGGTTTGCATACTCGATACGTCGAAACGTTAAAATGACAATGTTTTGAACTCACCATTTCGACGATGTTTTATTTCTACCTCGGGTAATCGTGCAGGACAAGCGAAAAATATTCTGATCACCGATTAAGTTGTCGCACTAAAGGTAAAGGGTATCACGGATAACGAGGAAGGAAAACAGAGCGGCGGATTGCTTCGCGTGAGCCGTGCACAGCACCCTGGCGGCAAATCAACGTAACTCGAAACTTGTCCAAGTATCAACTGAAAAGTTGATTATGCAATTGTCCAAGTGATTAAAGAAAAAGTACTCGTCTAACAATAAATGCAAGTTATCACGCCACTTCGGCGATTATACACGGAGTTAATTATTGAATTGTTAGAATCGAACTCGAGGATCCGCCTTTTGTTATCGGCTCGACTTCCTCGCCATACTCGTCGAATTTTTACACCGCGAAGCGTACCCGTCATTTGCGCGACGATAGTCCCGTTCCAAATTCCGTTGGAATTTGCACACGCGTGAAGAGGGAACCGAAAAAAAACCGACGAGAGTTGGAATAGAAACGAAATTGAAACGAAATGTCAGGCACAATAATAGAGAACACGAACAAGCATGATCACGAGGAGAGTTATTATTACAAATGGACGGATCATCAGAATCATATGTCGGACGTCGTTCGACAGCTTTTGGAGGAAGAATGCATGGTCGACGTGACTCTCGTTGCGGATGGGCAACGTATACAAGCCCATCGTATTGTTCTGTGCTCTTGCAGCACGTTATTTCAAGTAAACAAATGCAAATCAGCGACATTCCGTCCATCTATCCGTTGTCTTCCACAATCATTCCCCTCAATTTTTTCTCATCACCGAGATTTTCATTATTATTCCATTGCATAATTAAACAATGCATCGCAATGAGATGTTTTTTATTTTTTCGTTCGTATTTCGGAATATTCGCGGTATCGTTTCCTACATCTAATTGAACGTCATAAAAAAGTTGTATCAATTAGACCTTCTGAACGATTCTTTATCGCATCATCACTTATATTTAGTATGATTGCCTTTATGCTTGTTTTTATTAAATTCCAGGAGATCTTTAGCCAGGCTAGCGGTGAACACGCCACAATTATACTGACCGACATATCAGCGCAGGATGTCAGATCCATAGTGGAATTTAGTTATCACGGGGAAGTAAGAATTCCTGTAGAGAATATTAACAACTTACTGGAGGCTGCGCATTCTTTGAGGATTTGTGGCCTTATGGAGGTAATACTAAAGATATGTGATTTCTGTAGATATCAAAGACATTCCGTTATTCCCATTCCAGGACTTTGAATTTGACTAGAATACAATTTGCAAATTCTATGTGATTAAAACTGGTCACTTGCCCTAACAAGTGGTTGAATCGCTGAGTGTTTTTCGTCATGATGGCAAGCGAGATAATATTATCGCAATTACTCAGATAGATGGATTGGATGAAAATGACGCAATCATAAGCACGAAAGATTCAAGGGAGGAGAACGCTGCATCGATCGAGGAACTGGAAGAATGCGCCGAAGATGAAGCGGAGATTCATGAGGACCCTCTATCGAGCGAAGGAACACAGATAGACAGCAAGGTGACAGCGGGGAGGGGCAAGCGTCGCAGAAAAGATGCACCGAAACGCGACTACGACGATGATATGCTTGCTTCAGCAATAAATGATTTAAGATCGGGGCAAACCCTCGTGGAAGCTTCGATAAAAAACAACGTGCCACGTTCGACTCTATACATGAGAGCGAAGACCCTTGGGATTCAACTGAACGCCTCGAGAAACGAATACCCCGCTGAGTGCATGAAAGCCGCAATCGACGCAGTAATAGAAGGCTCGAGTTTGCAGCATGCCTCCGACAAGTTTTTTATACCGAAGACTGTTCTCTGGCGTCGTATACAAAAGGAGGGCTATCAAATTCTGCGTACCGAAGTGAAACGTGCCTATGGAAGAGAAAAGAGGGAAGCAGCCGTCAAAGCTCTGGAAAGAGGAGAGAATTTGACGAAAGTCGCCCAAGAATTTCAGGTAAAAAAGCGAAAGTCGTCATTTGCGAGAAATAAAAAATAAAATATTGCAATCAATCCCAAACGGGGGGAAGCGACAAAAAGGTGCCATTCGTTCTTGGATTCTTGCAGATACCAAAGACGACGTTGTTCCGCGAGAAAGCGAGACTGGTCGACGAGGGAAAATTACCAGAGTCTTTCTGGAAGAAACGCAAGACCGAAAACGAGGAATGGAAAAAGTCGCGGCTCGAAGAAGCGGTGGCCGTTTGCAAAGAGGGCAAAATGTCTCAAGCCGCGGCAGCGATGAAGTACCGAATACCGAAAACGACGATATGGCGAAGGCTTCAACAAGACGGGAAGTCTAGCGGGCGCGAGGCGATTGCGAGAACGGCGGAACATGCGTTTGAGGAGAAAAATGCTTCTGTGAAGAACGAGCAAGATAATGCAGAGTTTGCATTCTGCGAGGTAAAGAACCTATCGTTAGGATAGAAAAAGAGAGTCAAATCATATTTCATCAATGAAATCTTGATTCAAGGTCATTGGTCCTATTGTTATTATTGTTGATACACGAGGAATTTCTTGATAAACCAGGTATCCTCGGAAATCCCAATAACGTACATAGATCAGAACCTAGCAGCTGATTCCGTCATAATACTAACAACGGAAGACGTCGATGGACTAAATTTGGATGAGAGCAGACAGATAATCGTTAATCAGGTGAGTTTTTCAAATTCTACTGTGTCGATTTCTCTTTCAAACTTATACAACGGAACAATGGGGATTTTTGAAGGATTCTGGGCAGGAGTATGTACGATGCTCTATCAACTTATCGGACGATACCGGGAGCTCGGAGTATCAGTCAGTGGAGAGTTAGCGAATGTCTCAAACAATTCCTACGATGTAACGTGCGTGTGTGTACATATAAATGTTTGTTACAAATTGTCGTGGATAATCGAGGATGCAACAAAAGCAAAAATAAAGTGTAATTCAATAGAAAATACCTGGAATTATATATTTATCCATAGATCCATCAATACATTCCCATGGAATGACAAGTGTCGGATTAATTGTCGTCTGGAGTAAACTTTTAGTTTTTCGCACATAGCTTGTGGACACAGGGAATTCTTGGAATTATTTCTTTCAAGCCACATATTTTCATCAAAGGGAATGGAAATACTGAGAGCTTTCGCGTGCATCGTTCGTATGGTGCGGGGAAGCCCGAGCAGTTGGAAACATTAGTTTTCTTCCTCGACTCTGTTTTCTTTCTTAAGAGAGTTGACCGCAATCGGCGATGGTAATCTTTTTGGTTGTCTTGCCGCTCTGAGTGCCGTAACTCTCGAGCTGCTTGACGACTTCCATGCCACGGATGACAGAGCCAAAGACAACGTGTTTGTCGTCAAGCCAGGAGGTCTTGATGGTGGTGATAAAGAATTGCGAGCCGTTTGAGTTGCGGCCCGCATTCGCCATTGACATTATGCCAGGTCCGGTGTGTTTGAGGATGAAGTTCTCATCTTCGAATTTGGTTCCATAAATGGACCTGCCGCCGGTACCATTGTGGTTGGTGAAGTCGCCACCTTGGCACATGAAGTTTGGTATTACGCGATGGAATGAGCTACCCTTGTAACCGAAACCTGCCTCTCCGGTGCAAAGGGCGAGAAAGTTCTGGGCAGTCTTGGGCACCACGTCAGAACGCAACTCTATTTCGATGCGACCGACCGGCTGACCATCTACGGTCATGTCGAAGTATACCACCGGCAGGCTCATTTTGATTCGTTTTCAGAGCGGTGGCTTAAATGCTGCAAATGCAAAGAAAAAGCTGTCTGAGAATTATTTCAGAATCTATCAGTGGTAAGAAGAATATAATCAATACATAGCAGGTAATTGCATTGAGACTTAATGTATGCATCAGAAGATACATGTTTGCATGACCTTGAGATTCAATCCCATTGCATTGCAGTGAGGTCAACGCTGATACCAAGCGCATGACATAACTCGTTTTCTAAACGGATTCTTGCTATTTTTGCCTCGCCCCCTGCTCTACTCTGTACGGCTTTAAACGATCGGAAATACAGACACTGATAAGTGAACAGATAACGTCTAATAAATTGATCACGCTCGAGAAATTACATAGGCCGTTATCGGGTTGGCTTCAATTGTTTATTGCACGTGAATATTTCTCGAACCATTGCAACGGAATTGAATTTTATTTATTTGATGACCTTGGGAAAATTCCTCTTCGATAAATTTTCGCATTGATAGTGCAGAGTTGCGCTGGAATTTCGCGGTGGCTAAGGAAGCATCGAAGGATTGCTGGAGGGCTTAGAGATGGGATGGAAGTCGAGGAATTACTATATTTAGGCAAAAGCGGATCCGTCAACGGTTCTCCCCGACGTTAATGGCAAAGTTTTTAATCCGGATAGCAATCGCTCGTTGCTATAGCTAAAACACTAGAACTCCGCGTCATTGAAAAATGGCAATAGCGTTCGAAAAAAAAGTCATTGCTGGAATTTTGCGATTTTTTGATTGCACCACTCGAGTTTGAATTATAATTTCATTCGTGCAGTAATGAGAAACACGACGGGGCGAGGTGTGTCGATGGCCGGCATCGCGGGAAGGGGGGAAGACACAGGAAGCGGTGACTTGCCTCCGCCATCGTTACCTTTGTAAGCGCGCACGTTTCACGGGCCAATTATTTTTTTTTTCAAGCAAAACAGAGTTCCGTTTGGGTGGGTGAGATGGGGAAACGAACAACGAATATGAATATTGATGGGGAAAAAATCGAGGATAAGTTGATATTTTTTAATTACTATTTTATCACTTACCTTACTGTAAATTACAAGTGCGGTCGCACCGGTCGCTAAATATAAAGTGATAGAAGTGGAACTTGCTTTGAGATGTGTACCCGCGAATTGTTGCTTCTGCGAAAAAAACCGGCGAAGTGTAAGCGAATGCACGAGAGACGCGCGCAGTGCTCGGTGAATCTTGAAGAACTCACACCAGATGGCAGTGCGGCAATGAGCGGGAAATTCAAACTTTTTAAAGAGCTCAATCGTGCAATATTGTGTTTTTATCGTTTTGGCATCAAGTTTGATCGTATAGTATAGCATGGAAAAGTCTTATAATTTTTCATTTCGTTTCAATTGGATCGAAAGTATTAATTCGACGTGCAAACGCAGTGCAAGCGTCGAATCAACCAGTTCGATCCTGTCATTTGTTTAACGTTACATTATTTCCTTTCCGGAAATTCAGTCTACATCGGCCTATCAGCTTACATTTCATTTTTGTCCTCTCCGAGAGATAAGACGTTTTAACTGCCGATAATTATCATTTATCAAGGTAAACATCGTTAACGGACCAGATACGCAGTACACACGGGCGTCGGAAGCTTATCGACGTACGGTACAGATCAGAGTCGGTAACGTGTCGGTAAACGATACAAGTTGGCGTCGGTAAGTTACCGATAATCGGTACGTGCCTCGCGTCAATAACTTACCGACCGAGGATTTCTTTTTTCTCAGCCTGAATAAATAAATTTTGCGGTTCTGCGAAGATCATTCCAACCTTTCGATTCTTCGCGAAGCGTCACGACACGGACAACGGAAGCGTTACGTGACAGCGCGTCAAGCCGTATATATTATACCGAAAACGATAGAAAATCGTAGAAAATGAAGAGAGCAATCGACGGACGAGGAATATCCGGAAGTTCATCGACTCCGACAATTCCAAAAGGATTCCTATCCTAATGTTTCATCGCTTACCGGCAAAGCGCACATTTCTTAAGTCCGGACCAATAAATTTGAAAAATATATATATATATATATATCTTTCCACGTTTTCACATTCTCTCGCGTTACAAGTCTACGGATTTTCTACGACATTTCACGATTTTTCGCAATCCCTTTATTGCTCTACGATATCCTAAAATGAATGTCAATGCATCCGAATAAATAACGCGATCTTTTAGCGCGATTCGAATTCAAATCCATAGAAATTTATCGGTTCGTGTTTTTGAGGCGGATTTAACTGGAAATGGGAAAACGACGAAAAGCTCAGAGTGCAGGAAATAAGGGTGGGGGTGAAAGGGCTCTTTGCATGTATACGTACGGTACGAGGAGGAGAACCGCACTGGCGAACTGCACTGAAGAACGTCGCGGTTCCGGTGGCGATCCTGGCGTGGATTCAACAATTGGTACAAGCTCGCCGTACTCGCTGTCTCCGACTATGCTTCGGTGTGCAGTCGCACGCTCGTTCTCGTTTCGGGCGAGTGCGTTTCGCCATTCTTCTTTCCCCGATTTTGCCTCTGCCCAACCACCAACCCTGTCCACCCAAAGCCATTTCCTTCCTTCCTTCTTTATCTCCGACTCTTCATTTTTTGCTCCTTTCTTTCTTCTTCCTCGTCGACTTCTCGTCTCCTTTCCACAGCTTTCTTTTTTATCTCAAAAAGCGAGAATAAGGAGGAAGGAAAAGCACCTCGGTGCTTTTTGATCGTGGAACATTTTATTGCAATAAATAAGCGAAAAGAAAATAAGAATAGAATAAACAATATCGAATATCAAAATCGTCAGAGTTCCGTCAATTTTTCGAATTTTGTTCAAATCTCTTCTGATAAAGAGATCCGATCATAAAACGGTGCAATAATTGTGTGTTTCAAGAAAGTCAAAGTTTACCAAGGAAAAGCACCTCGGTGCTTTTCCCACTTTTTATTGAATACGAAAAAAAACTGAAAAATTAATTTTTAAAAACAGTGAGCAAACCTTTTTGACGAGCTGATTATGATGAATCTTTGGTAAGTAGGTAAGTGTCAAGTTTCCCTGATAAAAATCGATTTTTACGAAGAAAAAACAAGTTCAGTGAATCGTTATCACCTGATTAATGAACGTTGGTGAATTATCCATATTTTTCGTGGAGTATCAGTGGATTTTCAGACACGATTTGCAACCTGTGAATATGAAAATCGTGGAACATTTTATTGCAATAAATAAGCGAAAGGAAAATAAGAATAGGAAAAACAATATCGAATATTAAAATCGTCAGAGTTCCGTCAATTTTTCGAATTTTGTTCAAATCTCTTCTGATAAAGAGAACCGATCATATAACGGTGCAATAAATGTGTGTTTCAAGAAAGTCAAAGTTTACCAAGATCCCACAGTCGTATTTCCGTTCCGTCGAACGAGTTCGTGGTTGAAAAGGAAGTTGGAGGGCGTTATTGGGGTAGCGTGAAAAAGCTGGTGAACGGTTAGACGCGTGTGTACAACGCGTAAGCCAAGAACCGAGGGAATCCTCCGTGTAGGACAAGCCCCGCGATAACCAGCGGGATTATTCTCGTTATGCAAACTCGGCTGCAAATCGGCTTGTGTATGAACACTAGTTGTGTTCGCGTACACGTATACGCATTTAAATAAACTTGCGCGGGTGTTCTTGCTCGGAGCTTGCGCTTGTGTTCCCGGGTGCTTTTGTGGTTCGCCATATGGACCATAGACGCGGTTGAATCGTATTATTATCAGGCAAACGAGCACACGTAAATTTCATATCGTACAGCTCTAATCGTCCTTTCGATCCTCGAGTTACTTCCGGTTTGCAGGAACGTTTCGTTCAAGGACGTTTCATTCTCCCATTCTTTCGTTTCATTCTCTCCAAGAAAAATTAGCCCTCGAACTTTCCCAATGAGGCTGCATCATTGCGATGAATAAGCGAAAAGAAAAAAGCATTTTTTCTCTCTGGATTTTTTTTTGTTTTTTTTTTTTTGTTATCCGTAATAATAGAGAGGGAAAAGAGGGCGAGGGAGTCACAGTTTATGTCCAAAAATCTCTCGAAGCAACGGTCCTTGCCACCTCTCCGAGCCTCTTATCAAATTCTCCTGAATTCGTTATTTTTGATATTTCACCGTGATAAAACGTATTCTTTTATTTGCATCGATCTATGGAAGGCCGTATGGATTGATCTTAACAAAGCTTTCTTGAGAAATACTTGAATCTATCTCATGCTTTACGCAATTTTCTTCGTGTTTTTGTGTTTTTTTTTTTTTTTTCGTTCGTTACTCTTGTTTTGTGGTTTTTATTAAAATTTTGCATTTTTTTTCTTTAGGTTAAGCTTTCTCTGTATAATTATTATTGTTAGTATTATGGTTTAGTTTATATTTAGTTTACTGGCTTTCGTTTTCTTTCTTTGTATTATTTTTATTATTATCAATTTATTATTTTTTATGCTTTATTTTTTGTTATATTTGTATGATTTTTTTTCGTTTTGTTATAAAATTGTTGCCCGATAGTATGACTCTCTCTGTGTCTGCATTTCTTCACGTAACTACCAGGCTGATGGGATACGAGTAAACTCGCAACTCATCATCCTCCCCATCGAAACTCCCGAATTCCTCGTTCTTATTTCGGGAAGATCGGTATGAGCAAAAAAGATCGAGCGAGAGAGAGAGAGAGAGGATATTTATTTCGCGTTCCTGGACGGGAATCCCTTCGGAGCACTGTGCCAGTGGTCTGGAGAGAGAGGGAGAGAGAGTGAGAGAGGAGGGGAGGAGGAGAAGAGAGACCGATCGAAAGCAGAGAAAAAGATGGAAGCGTGGGAGGAAAGGAGATAGGGAGAGGAAAAGAGGAACGATTTGCAACTCTGGCGCGGAATTTGGGGTGCTTATACTGGCGCCAGTTTGGATCGTCGAAATTTTTGGCCCACCGACCGACTTCCGAGCAATTCCGAACTGCGCAAAATCTCGCCTCGGTATTACATATCTGCGTACGTAAGCGTGGTACTTTTTTTTTCTTTTTTTTTTTTTCAATTATATATGTCGATGTTCATTGGTCGTTTGAGTTTACTCGTAATTCTGCAAACAGTCCTTGCACGCCAAAACAGTTTGAGTACTTTAGAATATAGAAAATAAAAAAAAAAAGTATATTTTGTGAATATTTATTTTCAACGTATTTATTTTCAACATTTGTAACATTTTAAATAAAATACGTCAGAAAATGAAGGTTTCGTAACATTATTTATTGTTGATTCTTGTTGATTTTGAACAATTGTAATATTTTAGATAAACGATGTTGCAGAGTACATATTTCGTAACTTTTTTTATTTGTTTTTATAGTCAAACTGTAATGTAACGGATTTCTGAATTTTTTATTAATCTGATGTTAATATTTTTAAATATGAAAATTTGAAAAATGTGTAAAAAAGCGATTTGATGACAAAAATAAAGAAAAACACGGAAATAAAATGAATAAATAACGTTTTGACCAAAATTGATTAATCCGTGTCACGTATTAATAAACCCGTCGCGCACGTATTGAAAAAAGGAACTAAACAATATTCAAATAATGATAAAATAGGGAAATCAATAATCATTTTTTTTGAATAATATTTTCATGCTTTCGTCGTTTAAAAAAAGGGTCGTATACGAACAATTAGAAATAAAAACCGTGTTTTCTAAGTTTTGATGGATCCGGAGAACGAAACGATGAAAAAACGAGGAAACGAAACGTCGTTCCCGGCGTGAATTTCATCGTACCACCCAGAGGGCTACGATTCTTTCTCTTTCTCTCTCTCTCTCTCCCTTTTCTTTACCGGCAAAAAATGAGAACCGTCCTGCTACGATTATCGCATGGCGAGGGAGGAAAAACAACAGATTTATAGGTACGTCTCTATATTTTCGTGTTCTCTCAGGGGTGCAAAGGACGGAGCTCGAAAGCGTGAGAGAGAGAGGGGGGGGGGGGGAGTGCAGAAATGTATAATTTCACGGTACTCGACACCGCTCCGCGTACTGCATAATACGCAGACCCGTTGCACACGGGAAATGATAGCGAGGTAGAAAGATTAAAAAAAAAAAAAAAAAAAAAATTGAGAAGGAGAGACCAAAAAATACGACGTATATACGAACGTAGGAAAGGAAAAAAAGTGAGATCCGACAAACTTTTGTTTTCCGGACGCCCGCGGAAATTACGCGGTTTTCACGGTCTAATGACCGAATGCTGGAGCAATCGTACATTGCTCTCTCTCCCTCTCTCTCCTTCTCTGTCTCTCTTATGCTCACACACAAAAAAGTTCCAGCTTAAATTATAACGTTTGGGTGGGGTGGAAAAATACGGGAGGGGCGGGGGAAGGCGAGGAGGAGGAAAAAACAAACGAATTATAGTACACCCGCATAAAATTATGCGCAAGGATGATGAGTCAAACAAAAAGAATGAATTAAAAAATGGGAAAAAAACGAAAAATGGCAGAAAGAAAAGAAGAAAAAAAAAATGATTTTTTCGGGAAGTATTTCTGGGACATATTTGGTGAAGGCTCAATTTTAAAAATGCTCCTCGCAGATTTTTCTCAGTTAGTGAGGGGAAATGAATTTGAAACGTTTATGCTTCCGTGTAGAAATTTGATTCGAGAAAAAGTACCGATATTTCTGATGTCATAAAATCTGGATAACTTTCTAGATAGATCTGTAGATAAGATCAGGCTCTTTTTGAACTTCCGGTTTGGAACAGATTCGCGATGTGACGGGTCTGAGGGTAGATCTTGATCCGATGTTCCTTTTCTAGGCAACAGATCAGGAATGAGCCGGCGAACCACGTTCAACGACTGAAAAAGTTGTTGGGTATCGAGCGGAAAATAATCAGGAAAAAACGTAAAAAATACGAAGATACTTCGAAATTACATGTTTCGACAAAATACTCCGGTATGTCCTTCATCGTATCGATGTACTTCGTTGCAAATATGCACGTAATTATCGTCGTTATTTATTTTTCGTTATTTATTTTTCGGTATTTATTTTTCATTATTTATTTTTCGGTATTAATTTTTCATTATTTATTTTTCGGTATTTATTTTTCATTATTTATTTTTCACGATAGTATCGTAAGGCGTCGATTATCGTTGAAGTAAATAATACGATGATCAAAAGTAGTAACGTACAATTGCAATAAATGTAATCTCGTCCTTAACATTAAATCGTCGATATTTTTGATACCGCTAAAATGATTATTGAATAACAGCTCCGGATTTAACGTTCAGAAACCGTCGATGTTCCATCCGTCAAATGATATCTCAATATTTCTTGTCCGTTTCGTAAAACTGCCCGGGACGGTAAATCGGACGAGTTTGGAACGTACGTAAAGCCAAGATTACTCGGTCACATTTCTGAACGGATAGTTTCTCCCTCGTGAATACAACGGTCGCAAAATGGCCTATGCATGATGGAAAAAGCTCGCGCACTTCGGAGTACCAAAGTATGAATTCTCCCAGCCGCGAGTCTCCGCCCAGACACATTAGTCGCGGTGCAGAAACGTCCTCCTTTCAACCCCTCGACTCGCACGCGCTTGCGCTCATTTTTTATCCTATTATAGAGGCTTTTTGTCCAAGCCGCTGGTCGACGCGTCATCAGACGAAAAAGAAGAAAAAAAAAAAAGAGATAACAAAGGACTCCAGGAAAGTTGGGCGAAGCTGTAAAAAAAAAAAAAATTAATAAAAAATTGTATTCGTCAGGAATTTCATTCCGTTTCTGCGCCAATGCGCGTTTTCGAGCGATTTTTCCTAACGCCCATGAATTTCCGGTTTCGTTCGAGTGCTCTTGCTACGTTCCCGCTCAACCGTTAATTCAATCTCGCAGTCAGGTTTTCGCTATTACGCGAATAATGCCATTTTTTTTCTTTCTTTTTTCAATAGGGCGATAGAGGGAGGGGGGAGGGAGGGATTTGGGATGGGATGAGATCCGGGATGATTTTATTTACTAATTGTTCTATTTTGTCACTTTGACAGAGGAACGATCGATTTTTTTCAGAGACGTAAAAAAAGAAAAAAAAGATAATTGACAAAGCGACTGGTTTGTGAAAAAAGATGACTGAATTTCAATGAAGTTTCGAAAAAATTTGCTGGCTCGAATTTTGGCAAATTAGATCGAGGTGATAGAATCAACGTCGTGATTGCATCGGGCTTGTGGAGTCTAGTGATTTTTCGAAGGATGAATAGGGGTTTCGAAGTGAGTGTAGAGAAAATGAAAATTTTGTGGGTGCGTGTGTGTTTTTTTTTTCTTTTGCTTTTACTCGCTTGCTATTTTTGTTCTAGTTTTCTGGATCTCCCTTAATTTTTCCCTGCTTTTCTGTGATCTTTTTTGACAATACGCAATATTTTTTTAAAACCAATTTTCTATTTAATATTTTGGCAATTAAAAAATCATTTTTATAGTTTTTTGAAATTAATTTATAATTATTAAATGGTTGGTTAATTATTTGTTGGATTCAGTATTATTTATAATTTAATCGAAACGTATACGTTTCACGATTTTGTAAATTTTCAAACATTTATTTCGAATGAATTTTAGTAATAATGTTATGTAAATAAATCAGAGGATAAAATAATGCAGAATATAATATACATTTTTTATTCATTGTTCTGATGGTTAAAAAAAATGGTCATTGTTTTTTTTTTTCAATTAATTCACTATTTTTAAATTGCTAGTTAATCTTTTGTTCGGTTCAGTATTATTTATACTTCAATAAAAATATGCACGTGTCACGATTTTGTAAATTAAAAATCATTTTTCTCAAATAAATTTGAGTAATAATGTTATTGACATAATTAATATTATAAAATACTATAAAATATAATATACGTGTATAAAACGTACAAAGAAATTGTTATTCATTCGTCATTAAACTTTTCTTTTATTTCTCATTATTTTCTTCGTTTTTTCTACTTTCCTGACAAAACGGCGTCGCTAAAATTTGTGCAGTCAACCCCATGAAATCCTCTCGAAGGTTCTTAAACTGGGCCACAATAAAACCACCAATCAATCAATCTCCCTCGTCCTGAAGAACTATTTCCGATAAAAGAGTGGAAAAACTCGTTCTCGACTTTACGCAAATTTTTCCGAACTAATTCTTTTCAGTTTTTTTTTTTTTTTTTTTTTTTTTTCATCGAGTTGATCAACGTTATTGGAGACCGTCCCGATCTGGGTCATTAATCCGGGTAAAACTCGTGTGGAAATCACGCCGGATATCGAACGCCTTTGAGGCGTTAACTACTACTTTGAAACTCTGCGAAAAAGCTGGAGAGTTTGAAGCTGAAAGAGCCCAGGCAGTAATGAAGTCTGCATACGTATTTGAGGAATAGGGAATTTGAGGACTTCCCTCGCAGTCACCCTTTGTCACTATAATCACCTTCCAAAAAGAAGTAATTAAAATTTTTTAATCCTATTTTTTTTTTCGAGGTTGGGGCATTTGAATGGTAAAACAAAAATCACGAGCCTCTGAGTCAATGAATTCCGGAGAGAGTGACGCTCGATTTTCCATCCAAACCTAAACCGTTAACGAGAAAAGTCATTTCGATAATTTCTGTGATTATCTCGATTTTCTGCTCGTCCTTAAAATCATTCAAAAATATTGACACGTTTAATAATTGACAAAAGCCCGAAGATTATTACAAAGATTTTTTTCTTTCCCCAAAATAACCGTAGAAATAATAAAAAAAAAAAAAAAAAAAAAAAAAAAAAAAAAAAAAAAAAAAAAAAAAAAAAAAAAAAAAAAAAAAAAAAAAAAAAAAAAAATTATTTTTT
>JAPYZI010000725.1:0-43157 GCA_030523105.1 Ophioninae sp. A BG-2022a
TATTCCTCCGTTTGTTTTTGTTATCTTTTGTTGTTTCTATTTTCACGATCGAGCTTTTTGTCTCAGCTACGAACTGTCGGATCTCGATTTATGGGGGAAAATTACACGAAAAAGTCCCCATATTGTTCGTTCGGTTCCGAGAGTATATATATTTATATACGTGTTTTCCCGTGTACATATATATATGTATATATTTTTTTTTAAATATATTTTTATATATTTACACGAGAATTAATAACTCTAACATTTCGTGGATGAGAAAAAAAAACTTTTCGCAAAAGTCCGGGGCAAAAACGAATGAATTAATTAAATTACAAGCTAAAACATTTCATCATCTTCAAGCCCAGCGCACGCGATTACGACTGTGTCACTACATTTGTGTTAATGCGATTTTATTGTTGTTCCTGCTTTTGTTTTTCAATTCTTTCTTTTTTTTTTTCGTTCCTCCTGAGAGGGTGGATTTTTCTTGCGATTTTGTTTGTTTGTTTGTTTCTTTTTTTTTTCATTCTTTTTATTTCTCACGTTTCGCAAGCTGCAGCATTTTTGTTTTGTATTGTTCACGATCAGCATCCTCGATTTCATCGACCTCCCTGTTATTAACAACGAATTTGTTTTTTTTTCTGCCCTTTTTTACCATCGAATTCTTTTTTTTTCGTTTTTTCGTCGAATTTTTCTTTTTTCTTTCTTTCTTTCTTTTTTTTTTTTTGTTCTTCTCTAATCGCCATCTCGGGCTCGCTCTCGCGGAGAGGAAGTGGAGAACGATCGACAGGGATAGAGAACGAGGTGAACTCCGGAACTCCGAGGGAATTTGACGGATCCGTAATATTATTTTGGAACGATGCGATATATTGTTGTGGATCTCTGATAATAATTCTGGACTGTTTTGGAGGCTTGAAGCTTTCGTTGTTTCAAAAAGAATGTTTTTTTAATCTTCATTTTTATTTTTCGTTATTAAAAAAAAAATTCAGAATTTTTTTGAACGACGGTATTGTTTGGGATGGATTTTTGAATTTTTTTCAAAGTTTACGCAGACCAAAAAAAGGTTTTTTTTTTTCATTTTTCTGCTGATAGTTATTATTATAAAAACCAAAACAAAAAATTCGGAATTTTTTTATTGATACGACTGTTTTTTTTAAATTCATCGTTACAGAACGATCTTTTATGAAATTTATTCTGTTTTTTTAAATTATAAATATTTTGAACGTATATATATGTAAGAATTGTTCAGTAAAGAAAACTTCGAAACGTTTTCGTAATTATCGCAGCTCGAATTTGTCGTAAAGTATTTCGAAAAAAAAAAAAAATACAAAATTACTTTCGATTTGAACGACGAAAACTTCAATGTGACATTTAATTTTCCGAAAATTAACAATGAAAAACAAGACGATTTTTCTTTTATGTCACTTGCGATCGACGTATAAATTATTTTGTTTTCGAATTTTAACGTGTTTAAATGTCTGTCTTTTTTTCGTTCTCTTTTCTTTTTTTTTCTTTATTTCCTTGGCCTAGCAGAGGTTAAAAAAGTCATTTTTTCGAACGAAGCTCGAGGCTGACTCGTTCGTGTTTGAAACGTGTGTTTTCTCGATCGTTGAAAGTCGAGATTTAAGTGTCCTTTAATTGAACTATTATTCTCCGATAATAATTCTGGACTGTGAAGAAAATTGGCTTTGTCAAATGTCACGAGTGATAAAATATTGATAAAGATGATTCATCGAATTATAATTGGTCGAATGAAAATCCAATCTACTTTAATTTGCAATCAGAACGTGAACGAACGTGATTCGAAACGAAGAAAAAGAGGAAACCGCGTTGAGGAAAACTCCTGGACTTTTTGTCCTTTCGCGTGTGGCAGTTGAGAGAGAGAGAGGGAAAAAAAAAAGAAATTAGAGGGTTGGAGGAAAAGTGATAGAAGTGTGTGCCGGGCTTTAATTGAAATTAAAACGTGCACCGAATATAAGAGGGTATCGATTGATCGACCTCCATCATCACGAGCAGCGATTCTTTTTTTTCCCCATATCATATTTTTAATCGATTTACGGCCGTGAAATTAGAACTTTTCTCTCTCTCACTCAACGACCTGAAATTCGAAAAATTGTCATCGCAAGAAAATGTGAAAAGACCAAAAAAAGAATTTGAAAAATTTTGAAATCGATTTGATGTGAATAAACGATTGATTTATTTATTTTTTTATTGATTCATTTATTAAGTGATAATTAAATAAAATAAATATTATGTAGAATAAATCTTAAATATATGAAATATTGAATAGATTGAATTTTATATAAAATCAATATAAAATACATTAAATATAAATATATTTCAATTTTTATGGAATTTAATAAATAATGAAGTGCTTCATTATTTAAATTTCAAATGTATTACAAACTTAATCAATTAAATATAAATCTATTTGAATTGTTAATAGATTCAATTAAAAAACCAACTTCTTTATTAAATTGTAATCACGATTTCAAAAAACTATATATATATCGCATCGTGACAAATGTTACTTTTTACGTCTTTTTCCATTAGGATCCTCGTAAACAAGAATTTTCAAAATCCCTCTTCGTTCCGAATTGTTTTTTGCCAAGAGAAAAAATGATTGGCTGTGAAGCATCGACGGGGGAAACCGATGGAGAAAACGACTTTGCAGCGAATTCGCCAATGGCAGTTTGTTTGCTTTCTGAGTTCGTTTCGATCGTACAAATGGGCGATAAGTACAGGTAGATCATACGGGCAAGCAAGGATGCGTACGCGATATTTTTCCTTTCGATTCGTCGCGCTTCAAGCGATAATTATTTCGGCGATTGTGTCAAGGTTCATGAGTAAATGGAATTATCGACGTTAAGGCGTTGCGTCCGATACGTAAAAAAAAAAAAAATATCCTTTTCCGCCCTTGCTCAAAGTAAATCATCTCGAAATCATTTTTCAAAAAACGTTTTCGATTCTTCTCCGAAAAATAAAAATGGAAAAGGGCTGAAATTGCGATTTGAAAATTTCTATAGTTACCGACCATCGATAATTCCGTTTTCCCCGTTACCAATTTTGTGTGCTCGCGAAGCGTAAAATGCGAAGAAGCGAAATAACGCGCGATTATAATATATTTATAAATATATTCGAATATATATATATATGAATATATATATATCAGGTGTAGTAAAAAGAAAGCCATGATTTTTTCAATAGATGGCGTTGGAAAGATAAAACTTCGTACTGAACGTACTGAAACTTTTACGACAGTTTTGTGATGGGTTGAGAAATGGATTTATTTTTACTACGCCTAATATTTATATATATTTTATATATATATATATATATATGTTCGTGTCATATTTTAGTTAGTTAGGTTAGGTTAGGTTACAGTACAGCGGAGTGAGAGTAGTCTTGTCGAACGTTGGACGATTTGGTTGTTCCGCAGATAGCTCGATGTAGAACTTGGCGTAGAAACGTCGATTTTTATCATTTCTATTTGTTTTTTCTTTAATCGTTTTTTTTTCTTCTTATTTTTTGGTTCTTTCGTTGAGGTTGCGCGAAAGGAGGCGTGTTTTCGCGGTTTTTCCGGGAGTCGAGTGTACTTCATGGTCGTTCACTTGACATTTCGAAATTTGTCCTCGACGACTCTCTTTTGGCGATTTTTAAAAATTATTTTTTTGTTTTTCTTTTGCTCCCAAAGCCTCGATGCTTTTTCGAGACGTAATATTTTCCTGTTTTGTTTGTTTGTTTCTTTGTTTGTTCCTGTTTGTGTGTTGTTTTGGTGTTCGTTGAAGATCGTGAGTTTCTCGTGATTGCTGCATTGCTCTTTCGTAGACTGGTGGTGTTTTTGTTTGTTTCTTTTAATGATATTTTTATTTCACCCTCCCCCTCCCTCCCCAAACGCAGTCATATCTAATCCACTATCACTAATATTGTTGCACAGCCGCTAACTCGATGACTCTGACCTCGCCGTCTTCCTTTCTGAAAACAGAGAAGGCAAATAATCCTTTAGTTAATTAATACTTTTTAGGTTGATACGAAGTTTTCGTGATCGTTAATTTTGAGGTTTATTATTGGATTTTTAAATTTGTCAATCGCTACGGTATTCCAGTTTGATCGTAAAGCAACAGATATTTCGAAGGATTTTTACAACTTTTACGAACAAAATGTTGAACGAAAGGAATCATTTGATTTTTTGATTTTCTTGATTTGCCATTCTTTTACCTCAAATGCTGGGTTTTCTTTTCAATTATGAGATACTCTTTCCCATGATAGTTCGGATAATGGAAAATGATTATTGTTACCTAGAATCAGGAAGAGGCTGTCGTAGTGTCTTCGGTTGCGTTGTTCGATGGCTGCTGGGCCTGGGCAGTCTACTACTGGACGATTATGTGCGGCGCTGAGAATAGCACGGCTACCGTCGCGATCAACGTGAACAGCGTGAACGATATCAAGCAAAACCTTCGAAAATCAATCAGCAATTAGAAAATTAATCACAAAGTTGGAAACCAAAACAAACCCAAATTAATCCAAATTAACGTAAACTAACCCAAACAAACCTAAACTACCCCAAACGATTAAAATTCATTACGAATCTCAGAAAAACGTGGAAAAAAAAAACGAAATGACAAACCTGTCGATCACCATCGCCGCGAATTTCCAATCGCTGATCACTTCCGAATCGAGATCCGACTTTTTCATGCGATTCGTGATGAATTGAAGCTCTTTGAGGATCGTCTGGAGCTCCCTCTGCGTACCGTTCAGTGGCAACGACGCGGAGGTTTCTTCGACTGTCGCTGGTCGACTGGCGACTGGTGTACCGTACGTCGATCTACTACCAAACGTGCACTCTCTCGCCCTGTCAATTTCCACAAATTAAATCTTTATTTCCCGAACTCCTGATTTTGCGAAATCATCTTTCTCAGGGATCGTTCAATTTTCGATGAAAAATCGATCATTCGTCTCTTCAGTATTCACAAATGCAGGGCTTGATTCTTTTACTTTTCGATAAAAACCATTCGTCATTGAAAAAATTAATAAAATCGCTGTTTAAATAATTTCGACTATTTATCCCGGTTTCACGTTTCCATATTTTCTACGCGTCATCAATAATTCGTCCTTAAAAACAAACTTTAATTTCATCGTCGGTTAATCAATTAAAAAATCATTTTTTTTTGTTTATTTATTTTTTATTGCAGTGCATTGGAATTTGATTCTACTTTAGTGTATGGGGAATTTATATTTTTATCGTGACCGAATTGGGACCAAACAAATTATTATGTGAATTCTAAAGAAATCGTTTTAAAAAATGTTACGTTTTTGACAGTTTTGAAAGTTTTTTTGGCAGTTGAGGTTTCTTGGCTCTAACAGAGTGAAAAGATACCTTGACAGGGGCGAATGAATAAAAAACGTACCGTATGTAGCTCTGTGCTGAATTCGCAGACGTGTTCACGTGACGATAATCATCGTTAATGTCGAGAACATTAGCCAATAAGCTTTTGCTACTTCTCTCCTGTAGCTCGAGTTCTCTCATTCGATGGCTCTTCATTATCGTCTTTCTCGTTATTTTTTTACCGGGTCTACCCATACACAGTAGCCACGGTAACCATTGTAGGAACACCGTCTTTATCTAGGCACATACGAACAGCGTTATTATTTTTATTTCGATCCAATTGAATCAACAATCGTCAAAGTTGCAAAATTAAAAAGAAATAATAAAAAAAGAGCAATACGATTAAGAAGAGCAAGCTTAATAATTCAATGTTTTTTTTTTTTTAATTGGAATAAAGATTAGAAGAAAAAAAAAGAAGAATTAATTTAATTAATAAAAACGTACAGAAATTAATAATTGAGAAGTTAATTAAATTAGTTTTCAGTTCTGAAAAATAATATTTAAAAATAAACCTCGTTTTTTCGTTATCGTGGGAAAATATAAATAAAAATGAATGAAGGGTGTTTCTTTTCAAGATCTCGAGAAAAAAAAAAAATTAAATTTCTTTTTTTTTAGAATTGAGAGAAAATTAAATAAAAATTAATTAAGAGCGTTGTTTTTTCGAGAATTCTGTACGTATCACGCGTTTTCCAGGTAACAGCCAATATCGTACGCTCGATTTATACAATAATGAAAAAAAAAGAAAATGTAAAAAAAAAATAGTTTCGTTTCAATTACCCATTGCGGCATCTCGTGTATATCGGCAGTTCTATGATGATAATTGAGCACGAGGACCGTGAGTACGACGCTACTCGCGACCATGAACATGATGCAGTTGAAGTACGTTCCTGGTACGAGGGAATTTCCACGATTCCCCGGGGGAAAGAGAGAGTGAGAGAGAGAGAGAGAGAGAGAGAGAGAAAGAGAGAGAGAGAGATATGGAAAGCGATTAGCTCGGGCAATGACGTTTTCCCAAATGGGCGAATAATCGTTACGAGCGAGCACGATTAAATCAATATTTAAACAACAAAAATCAATTTTTTTTTTGCTTTTTTTTCGAAAAACAACAAATCAACGAAAACAGCTCGAGTTTTATTCTTTTTTGACGTTCGAAAATATTTTTTTCAATTCTTAAAGTTTTTTTTACTTTTATTGCAATTTAAGGGGATCTTGATAATTTTTACTGAAATTTAAGGGGGTTTCCCTCACGTCCTTGCTTCAGCAATCGGGAAAGTCCAAACGTTTTATTTATTTATTTTTTTTTTTCGAAGTTTTGTCGTTTCTCATTCGAAACACAAATTTGAATAAATTCGTACTTGCTCATTAGAAGCAAGTACACATACGAACACACACACACAATAATAATAATAGTAATAATAATAGATTTTATTTCGAAGTGAACGTAGACGACCGAGAATCAAATTTTTTCATCATTTCTTTTTGTTTAATTTCAACGAGAAAAAATTGATAAATTTTTTTAACTGTCTTAAAAAGCTAGGTATTGATTTGGAAAAATTTGTTTACTCCCTCGGATTTCTACGACACGACGAAAACGACGATCGCACGAAAATCATTTTTTCGATTCTGTTTTTTTTTGTTTTTTTTTTTTTGCACTCGTTCTTTTCTCTCATACTTACTCTCTCGTTAGCAATATTTTTTTTGTCCCAGTCACACCGATCATACATTCCGTTTACCAAAATTGATGTTTGGTTCGTTTTTTTCTTCGTGTTTAATGTTTCGTTTTTTTTGTTTTGTTTTTAACAATAATAATAAAAAAAAGAGATTTCGATTAGTTGCAACACGTATATTATCGTTACACATAATTAACGAAAAAAAATAATAATAATAAGAGAGAGTAGAAGAGAAAAAAATATTCGTTTGGGTTCACGATGATAACGAGATATAATACGAAAAAAAAAATTGAAAATAGGTTTTCTTTTTTTTAAAAAAGAAATTATATTCGTTTTTTTTTGTGACTCGTCGTGAACGAGAAGTGAAGAAAAATCAGAAAGAGACAGAGGAAGAATAAAGCGTATTGTACTTACTCAGGCGTAATGCTCGACACATTTAATATCAAACACATATTTGCCATATCAATTAAATCCATATGTGCACCAATCGTATCAATTTTCGAGCATTAAAAAAATAGGCGAGTCAACGAGAGCATGCAAAACACGTATACGATATATATTTATGTATATATCAAATGCACTATTTACAAATTTTTTTTTCAATTCGTTCCCAAGCGACGACATCGATTAACAAAATGCAATAAAAAAATGCATTTTATTAAAGTGCATTTTTATAAAAAAAAAAAACTATATAAAATACTCGTCCATGTTTAACTTCAATCGTGATCTATATCTACTATATTTCTGCCTTCGATAAAGACGGATGCTCCTTTTTTTTGGGATCCGGAGTGGGGGGGGATTTTTTTTTACACGAAAATAATCGTGGAAAATTCGTGTAAAGCGTGTCCAGAATGACGAATGAAAACGCATCAACGATGGGGAATGTTGGTGACAGGAAGAATGTAAGACAAAAAAATTGTATTTTTTATGTAAAGTGGAACGAAAAAAGAAAAAAATGAACGGTGTTGCGATGTTTTGGAAAAAGGAAGCGCACCCTTAACGTGAAACGTGGATTTTCTATGCAGTCTCGGGATTTATTTTCTTTTTCGCAGCGAAACGATTTTTTTAGTTTGGTATTGAATGTCATTGTGACAATATTGAAGGTTATTTTTTCGAATTGAAGGTCGTTGGTTAATTTCAGAGGTCACTGTTTCGTATTGAAGGTCATTATGTAATATCGAAAGTCAGGATTTGATGTTGAAGGTTATTATTTCATATCCAAGGTCATTGTTTAACGTTGAAGGTCACTGTTTCGTATCAGAGGTCATTATTTAATGTTGAAGGTCACTGTTTCGTATCAGAGGTCATTATTTAGCGTTCTTAATCGGGAGAGTGTTTGGCGGACCTTAGGAAAGTTTCGATGAGCTACGAGCTTTGCGAAAGTGCGTGATGTGTGAAGAAAAAAAAGCTATCCATTCAATACGTTTTTATTTTCGTATGCTTTTAAGTGGTTTCTTTGTTTCGTTGCTTTAATACCTGAAACGAGGTCTTCGGTATTGTCGTTCGATAAGTATACTCATTTCACATGGTGTACTTTTCGATTCAACGTAACCCTACTTTTGTTATAAACAATTCAGCGTTTATTTTTCATTTAGCGAAAAATCGATTTTTTTCGTTAAAAAGAAAGTAAGCACCAAATTTAAAGATCAATAAAATTAAAAGTCATTTCGAAGATCGGTTCTCTCGTCCTCATTTTGATCGAAAATAATAATAAAAAGAACTGTCCTTAAAAAATTTAAGGACAATTTTTGTTTTTATTTCGAAACAAAATCGTACGAAAAGAAAACCCATTATTTTTATCTCATTCCCGAAAAAAAAGCATAAAAGTTTGGCTTTTTCTTTCAGGTGGCTACAATGGTGTTAACCCTTAAAAAAAAAAGAAGAAAAAATCATGGAAATTTCGTGGATTTTCGTGGAAACGAAACTTTCTCTCAAAACTTTTCGAGCCGTCAATTTATTCCAGAAATAAAATGGGCGAAATAAATGGAAATGATTTCGCAAACGGAGACAGGAGAATTTGTTTCTTCGGGTAAAAGTAAATACGAAATGTGGGTGTACGAAATGGCGCGCGCAAATTATAATAAACGTTACATCAAATTTAATGCGATGCATCGCGTGCAACGAGAAATTTCGAGTCTCTCCACCAGACTCATTGTTCCTAGCAACTCTTTTATATTTTTCGTTTTTTTTTCTTTCTCTCTCGTTTTTTTCCATTTTTTTCGCTCTTACGCCAACTTTTTTGCATCCTTTGAAATAATACGGCTGCGCCTCTGACCTACTTTTTATCCTCTTCTATTTCTTCTCTCTTTGCACTTTCAAATCGCTATCCAACGAAAGAACCTTCGACTCAGCTAAGCACAGTTAAAAAATCCAAAAAATATTTTTCATTTTTTGTTTTCAAACACTTCTGAACGAAATCAAGTATTTTTCGGGCCCCCATCTTTTTTTCTTCGTCTAACGAATAACGACGAACGAATTATTCGAGTGTAGGGATTACTTATTTATTTCCTAATTTTTTCTTTTGCAAAATTGAAATATTTTTCATCGATATACGTAATCATAGAATTAACTTGAATTATCCATTAAATATTCGGAACTATGTTTCTTTTTTTTATTATTTGTTTTTTACAAAAACCCCGAAAATTTGAAAAATAAACATTTTGTATTAATGAATCATCGACTGTTCAATTATTCTTAGAGCTTAATTATTCTCGGAGGTTAATTTGATTGGAATGACCTCTAGAATGACCCCTATCAAGATATATAACTATTTATATCGAATTACCGATCTCTCTGTATTTAAGTGTATATAAATATATATATATACATCGTTACTGAAAGCATTAAAGACCAAATTACGTTCTTACCGGAGATATAACGTAAAGGCTATTGCAATATCTTCATCCACGCGAATCTTAATCGGAATTCAATATCTATAATTGCTTTTGTTCGAAGTAAATGCACTTCTACCACCAACTGTCACGATGCTCAAACCATTTATCGCAAATTCAATATCATTGTGAAATGAGAAAATTCAAGGACTCCTTGATTGATACACGAGAAGCGACAAGATTAAAATACACATTCGTGGGGTCGATGACACATCAACCGTACGAAAAATCGATATCTTCAACGAGAAGCGTTTGCACCCACGAATGGAACGAGGACCTAACGTATACGTGTACAGGTTTGTTCAAAAGTATTGGCCACCCTGTATTTTTCCTGTCCGGAATAAAAATCGTATATCTCGGCGAGATCGAATCGCACTCGAATTAACCAAACGATTTTTCGAAGGGTATAAACTCAGCTTTATTTTGAATCATCGTTTACATTTTTGCGATTTTTTTTCTATCCGCTACGTAATTTCAAACGCAACGATTTTTTCCTCACGATTTTCGAGGTGTGAAAAAAATCGCAAAATTTTTTTGTAAAAAAAGGAAACTAAAGCTAAAGACGTCCTTTTCAAAGAACTAGTGCCTGAACGACGAGATTTATGTTTTTCCAAACTCGGCACCCCATTTTTTTCAAATTTTTAAAATCGTGAAGAAAAATCGATTTTTTTCAAAGTGATGTACCGGGAGCAAAAAAAATCGTAAAAATGTTAATAAAAAAGGAAAACGAAGCTGGCTTTGTCATCTTCGAACTTCCGGTTGTTAAATCCGTGTATGATTTTTCTTCGACGAGATATTCGATTTTATGTCCGGATAGAAATAATATCGGGTGCCTAATACTTTTGAATGATTCTGTACTCACAAATATACATATAGATATATATATATATCGTACTATTCCTTCTCCATGGAATACCTTGGTTATGTGCATGCGTAACTTCGCTTCATTTTCCGGAAACGGTGAAAAGCTCATACCCGAGATACGCGAACGATGATCGGAGACTCGATAAGACCCGTTCATAAACGTTCTTACCGATGTCTTTTATGAACGTTGTTCGACGTACGTGTATTCTCTCTCGGTTACCGTACAACTTCCGGTACACATTTTCCCCTAGCTGTATTTATATCTATACACGTTCTTTCGATGAAGGAAAAATAAAAACAAAAAAGAAACAAAAAATTATGCATCGCTTATACGAAGGTCAGTATCATAAAAATGAACAAGAAGGTTTCCTAGGGGAATAATTCCCCCAGGATCTTCGAGTATCCGCGAGTTGGGCGGGTTATCACAAACGACCAGTTTTACGTTGGATATCTTCCATGCAAAAGTCAAGTCGATCAAGAACTTCGGTACTTCGACCGGAAGTCGAAAGGGTTAACAAAAAACTTCATTTAAGAGGAAAAAGTACTCGTAAAAAATAATGATTTCGTTCATTTTATGAACCATCGTGTTAATTTTTGTTACTAAAAATGCATTATTGTAAATATTTGATATAATCGATGTGTACTATAATTATAATATAATATGAACCATTATATTATAATAATAATAACACCAACAATAATAATAATAATAAAAAGTCTCGTCAAATTTATTTTTTTGTTTTTATTTTTACAGAAATAAAATGATATAATATAATATTATTGCAATAAAATATAATATAACATTCACTAATAATTAATATTAAGTAATTATTTTTAACTTGTAAAAAAAGTAATATAATATTTACAAAAAAATATATAAATATTTATGAACTATGATATATAAAGTGTGTAAGCTATATATATGAACTATAAAAATAATAATAAATTGCATATATTATAAATGTAAAAATATGATATCCACGAGGCTTTTTAAAAAATTTGTTTTCTCTCTCTTTTTCGCAAGTTTAAGAAGCAGGATCACAGTGTCAAGTATTCGGAACGAGAAGCTGACTTTAATGTATAAACAGTAGAAATATCGGGTAGAAGGTAACGGGACGAACGCGACGCCGAGAGGTTCGTTTACTTTCCGGAAATGAAGCGAGTCACGCGGATACTTTGCGTGTGCCATCGTGATTACTGGAATGAAATTCTGAGAGAAACCTGAAGACGGCTGTAACGCTGTTTTCCAACGGTAATTTTCAGGCTAAACTTTTTTTTTTCTCCGATCCTTTAAAGCAGCGAAATAATTAGCAGCCCTCACGAATATTACCGATTTTTTCAGTGTCACTAAAAAATAGTTCTAGCTTGCTGGCCTGATGTTTCTCAAATTTCATAATTTTTCTTTTCGATCTCGTAATCATCGATAAATTGTAAAATTCATTATTATTAAAATTTGGTATTATGTTTGAATAATCATTTATTATTATTTTTATGATTTATTACGTTACATTTAAAAAATGTATTATTTATTAAAATTTTGATGATTTATTACGTTGTAATTTTTCATTTATTATATTTATCGTATGAAAATTTACTAGATAAATAATAAAAAGCATTTGACAATAAATATCGCGATCAATAACGTTAATAAATTATTTAAATATTACTTATTTAAATGATTTAAATTTATTAACATTTATTAAAAGTATTATTTAAATTTGTTTCGTTACGATTCATCATTTATTATATTTACGTTACGTAAATATAAACAATGTATTGTTACTATTATATCGTAATAAATAGTAACAATACATTGTTTAAATATTATATTATATTTGCAAAACGTAGATTTTTTATTGTTAATCAATATTATCGGCTATTAAAACAGATTTTAATTGACTCTACGTTAAAGAAATCTCGTATTCGTACGGAAATACTAATTACAGAATGCATGCAATTAAAATAGGCGTAATTGATCGTTATTTTGGAATTGTCACGTGACAATGTAATTCGAAATGCATTAACAATATTCATTTTCACTTTAAAATACTCCGAAACGTTCCGAGCACGTAAAACGTGCTTAATTGAATAATTGAATAAATTCGAAGCGACATAAAGGACCTCGGAATCGTGCCCGATTAGGAGCGAGGGATATACGATTAACATCGAATGAAACAATAAAATTGTCGTACGCAGCCGATGCCCCGAAACCATAAGGCTCCACCGCGGAGACCGAATTTCGTGGTTGAAATTTTGTAACCGCCCGAAGTTTGATCTCGTGTCATACGATCCCATCATGGATACCTATATATATATATATATATATATATATATATATATATATACGTGCACACCTGTCCGGAAAATTTACAGCTGTACGAATCGTCAGAGGGACCCGGAGGGGAACGTGCATACGAGGCGTTCTTATCCACACGATTTCGAGCCGCGACCCCGCTAATTTTCATTTTTAAAAATTTGTTTTATATATTTTTTTAGCCGAAGATAAAACTGCAAGTGAAATTGAAGCGTAAATAAATTATGTTCGTTCTACGTGAGCTCAGTGTTAATTTTATTACTGTTTCATTACTGACGTTCATTTCGTTTTTAAATTATCTTTTTTTTACTTGGAAAAAAAAATAATGTGAGTTTGAGTGAAATTGAAACGTTATTAAATCATTTTTTTTTCTCGACGCGAGCGAAACGTATTTTTAGTTGTTTCTTTTTTATTATTAATTTTAATTTGTTTTTAAATTATTATTTTTTTTTAATTGAAAATATGAGGTAAAATAAAATTGAAACGTAGATAAATTCTTTTTGTTCTACGCGAGCAAATATTCATTTTTATAATATTTTTATTAGTGATTTTGAATTCTTTTTAAATCATTCTTTTTAACTTGAAAATGTGAGTTCGAGTTAAATTGAAACTTAAATAAATCCTTTTTGTTCTACCTGAGGTAAAAGTGATTTTTATTTTTCTACGTTCCTTGTTATCATTTATTTTCTAAATATTCCCTCACTTGAAACTATATCTCAAATTTACACGAACTAAATTATATTTTTATTTATTTATCTTCGTTCAAAGTTAATATCAATACTGATATTAATACTTTCTTTTTCGTCTCTGAAACAAGAGCTGACTTTTTCGCCTTCCTTTTTTTGCTTTCGATCCAATTAGACAATAAAAGAAAGAAAAAAGATTTTTAAAAAGTTTAACAAGTTGTTCGCGGAGTGTTTACGTTGACAAACAAGCCCGAGGCTCGAACCAAACGAAAAGGTAAATCGACTTACATCCGTGAATGCTTTTGGGCGCGGAAGAACCGAAACCGGAAGTACCTATGGAATTCGTAACCCGACTCTCCCCACCCCTTTCCTCCGGCGGTGGGGGGCGAATATATACGCGATCGCGAAAGTTTGTCATTCGTGTTTTAACGTAGGCGATCCTAGCGGCAATCTGCGAAACTATGATGGGAAACGTGCTCTCGTGAGGAGTAGGTGAAAGGTGGGTTGATAGCGGTTGGTGGTACCACCTGGGAATTCTAGACATGTATAAACTCTGGGCTGTTCGAGACCGAAAATCCTCTTTAACTTTCGCGAAACGACAGCGTCATGCTGCAAGCAAAATTGCCACCGTATATACATAATGCCGCAAAAGTGACGGTTATAACTCGTACGATTTAAACACATAGAGGGACTTGGAGGATCGTTACGTGTTCCCAATGACGCGACATCTGCGCGCCATTCATTATATATATATATATATATATATATATTTCTATTTTTTTATTTGGGTTTGTAAATAATACAAATAAAATTTCGAACGAATTAAAAAATGATTCGTCTATTCACGATTTTTTGGTTTTTCAAATTAATTTTTTCAACAATTTAAAATTGATCGAAAAATTCAAAAATCAATACTCTTTGGATTCGAAAATATGTGTATTAATTGAACGAAAAATAAAAAAATAATAATGTATGGGTGCATAACTTAATAATTATGTGTAAAGTTAAATTGTAAAAAAAATTATTGTTTCTATTACGATGTTTTTAGCGAATTTTTGAAAATTCGAAAAAAGAGTAAATGATAATTATACGTATTTATTAGGAAATATGTAAACGATTAATAAAAAAATATTTAATACGTGAACGTTTTTTTAAATATATATTAAAAATTGTGCGGAGGGAAAAATAAGTGTAGATTAATAATTAAAATATATATATATATATATTAATATGCATGTTAATGTTTAATAAGTTAAAATATATACTTATATGTGTATGAGGGATTTTTTTTTTAATAGACATTTCCACAACAATGCACGAAACGCTGATTGCAAATAGACACGTAATAACAATAATGCCAAACGATCGAAACCCACGATTGACAGGAGCGTCATCCGAGTTCACGAAATATTCGCTTCGATAATTCGAATCGCCATTGACTCTTGAATCATCGTATTCGGTGGACAAGAATTTAAAATAAATATCTACGTTTAATCAATTTACAAAAATTAATTGATCGGCTTCAGTCAAATAAATTGGTGAAAAAAAATGAATAATTTTTGGAAAAATGAACTTTTTTTTTCATAAAAAGTGTATTTTCAAAGATCAATTTTTTATGAACTAAAATTAACTTAACCAAAAATCGTTTGGGGTAAAAAACAATGAATTTAAAAGGAGAATGAGTTATCGCGGGATTCGCGAGGAGGGAAAGAAAAACCGGACGATTCTTATGCCCGGGAACATTAATCCTTGCCATCGGCAGGGCAAGTGGAGTTCGCGTTGAAAATTTTCCTGAGAACTCCCCGATGGAAGCTCCTCGGTAACGAAGATGGACGGGTTTTGGCCGGTTGCCAGTACCGCGTAAGAGCTTTCGTGTTCTCCTCTTTTTTTTGTCCACCCATCTATATTGCGCTTGACGCCTCTCTACGGAATTATACGCTTGTAATTAATAAGTTGCGAACCTTTTCCGGAAAGCCCGCGCCGCGGGGATGCATCTCGAGAGAAAACCTCGCGGGAAACGAAAAACGAATGTGCGATTCTCTAATTGTACATAAATCGTGCTGTTTTCTTGCCGTATTCGTTAACACGAGGCGTCTGCGTTCAAACTCTGTGGACACGCGATTTTCGCCACATTTCTGTAACGTTGAGAATTCAACTAATTCAATTAATTCAATTAATCCAATTTATTCAATTAATTCAACCAATTCAATCAATTCAATCAATTCAATTAATTCAATTAATTCAATCAATTTAATCAATTCAATTAATTCAATTAATTCAATTAATTCAATTAATTTAATTAGCGTAATCCAATCAACAGAACCAACCCAATTAATTCGATCAATCATATTCAATTCGTACTATTCAGTCGATTCAATTAATGGAATGAATTAATTCGATTCGTATAATTAATTCAATTAATTCACTCAAGAAAATTTAATTCGTTGAATTGATTGAATTAAATTAATTTATTCGATCCAACGCGGTCGATTCAATTCATTCAATTCAATTGATTCAATTAATTCAATTAATCCAATTAATTCAATTAGGTCATTTAATTAATTTCTTATGGCAGATACTAGGAAACCCTATTTCACCCTGTTTAACAGCATGATTTTTTTTGTTCTGAACGAAAAATTGACTGATTTCATTTCTACTAGGGATAAATAAATGAAAACCGAAATACGATGTTTCCGATACTTTGTTTACATTTAATTCGTTGCTTTCTTAAATTCAATGTTCGGCTTGTATCGCTGATTCGAATGACGCTGGCGAGATGCCAAAATCAGCGAGTGTTTCCTGAACCAGATGGAACCTCGACGAAAGATTTATCGATAAATAGGCGGACGATACTTTTGGAGAGAAGTGGAGCCTTCTAAACGACAGTCTTGCAACGCGCGAACTGAGAGACTCAGGTCGATGCGGTGATGTAAGATCGTGCGAATTTATTCGAGCCAGAATTTATATCTTCAAGCCGGAAAAGTGAAAAAAAAACATCTTTTTCATTCAATTCATTCATTTGAATTAAATTCGATTCATTCAACGTTGAATATCTCGGTAACAAATTGACCCAGAGAGACCAGAAAAATATCTAATTCAAGCTCAATAAACAAGGTAACTGATCTATCCATTGATACAACCCAAACAAAAATCTAAACCCTGAATTTCCCCTGAACCCTGAAATGAAAAATCTTCGAATTTCGAACGTTTTCGTGTAGCGATATTTCTTACCATTGTACGATTATCGTGGCTAATAATTTTTTTTTCGCCATGTCGTTTCGAAACTAGAAAGATGAAGCTTCAAAATGCATTTTTTTTTATCTCGATACAACGATTTTTGACAATGATACAGCGTTTCGAAAAAAAAACTAAAAACAAATTGCAGAATTTTTATTTCGTGGGGTTTTGTGTTTTTAAAAAGAAAGTATTTATTTCTTAGTGTATAAAAACAAACAAACTAATAATGTCATGCCTGATTCGAATGAAGATATCGATTGTCGTGTGTAAAATTCCATAGCTCGATAAATAATTAGCGAGGAACAACAATGCCAAGTAAATTGTGAAAGCGAGCACGATAAATTCCGAAAATTCGTATTGAATGGAAATTATTCAGTCATTGATAACGATACGATTTTATCGCAGTGAAATATTATTGAATTGTTTAAAGAAATTAATTTAAAAATATTAATAATGTACGTTGGGATAATATAATAATAATAATAATAATAATAATAATAATAATAACAATATTAATGATTAATAATGTAAAATATTACTATTATATTATTAATACTTCTTAATATATGATAATAATATAATGAATTATATATGTCAAAGATATAACAAATAATTATGTTAATAAATAAATAAAAAACATCAACAACAAGAGCTCAGCATAAATCTACTGATGATTCCATCGACTGTGAGCCGTAAAACGTCATTAACTGCGAATGCATATATTGAAACTGGAAAACACACGATACCTTAACAGATTTTCACTGCTGGTGGCTTTAACGCTGTTGACACAATTAATCGTTGCGTAAATACAATAAATAATTGAACGAACAAGCAAATGAATCTCTTTACGAATTAATGGGGAAACCTGACGTAAAAATGACAGCGTAATTTTCGTTAAGAGCTAATTGAATTTTCATTGAAAAAATGTCGTTTGGGATCGATGTTTTTTCGGTCAATGTTTAAACAAAAAGTAATCAAATGGAATTATGCATATAATCGGAGACATTTCTGGAGTATCATTTTTGTATTTCGATTTAAGGTTTAATCGGTCATAATTCTGCCCCGAATTATGGGATATTTAATTTTTTGTTTTTACAGTCGTTATTAAGGTTTTAGTTATTTATGTGGAACTACTGTGCGATCACGATCATTGTTCAATTGTGCCACATTCGCAGTCTAAGAATACACAGTTTATTGGCATTGTTTATCGGTCGACAGTTGTCAATTATTTATTCCTCGAATTAATCAATAAATAAAAAATTACTGGATTTGTTTGGGTTTTATTGGCTTTATTTGAGTTTGTTTGGGTTTTGTCGGGGTTTTTGGGCTTGTTTGGGTTTAATAGCGTTTATTCGGGATTATTTCAGTTTGATTAACTTTGATTCCATTTGTTTGGGTTTGTTTGAGTTTCATCGCGTTTGTTTGAGTCTGATAGCATTTGTTTGGGTTTGTTTAAGTCTGATAGGTTTTGTTTGGGTTATTTGAGTTTGTTTGGGCTTCATTGCGATTGTTTGGGTTTGTTTGGGTTTGCTTTAAGCCTGACTACGTTTGCTTGGGCTTGTTCGACTTTCATTGCGTTTGTTTCGGTTTGATTGAGTTCTATTGCGTTTATTTGGGTTTGTTTCGGTATGAGCAAATATTGGATCGCTGATAGGTGAAACCGATCGGTAACATCGTTCGCTCGATTCGTCGAGGCGTGGACGATAAATCTGGCCGCGTAACGTCAATTCGCCCATTCGTATACGACTTATCGGGAGGGGAACTTGGCACCGGAAATCGGACGAAAGTGAAGAGCCCTCGGTCGGCGGAACACGCAACCAGGAGCGTCGAATACGAACGGTACGGCAAACTCGCCCCTAATTGACGTAATCACGTATACCGAAGTGCCAGAAAATTCATGTGCGGATTCATGTTCGCGCCGATCGTTAAATGATGGAGGGAATGCCCGCTCGGCTCAATAATTCGAGATCGACGCCGGAGTGTTCCACCGATCATTAGTCTCCCGTACTACCCTTCTATTGTTCAGTGTACTTCGACCGAAAATTAGAATTCGATTAAACCCTTATCATCGTGCGCGTCCGCGTTATCAGCTGGTCTAAATCCCCCACTTTTCCGATTCGACCGCGAGCAACTATCATCTACTAATGATCATCGTCTATTTATAATAAAACTCAACTGCGATCCACTCGTACCTCTAATTTTTTCATTTTCTTTCACCCCGCCCCCCCAACCCTCAATTGAGGGATCACTGGCCGTTAAAAAGAGCTTCCGTAATGAGGCGATCGTTAATTTACAAGTTTTAATCGCGTCATACATTTTTAGCCTCAAAAATAGATTTTTTCATCAACAAATTAATATAATAATAATAATAATAATAATAATAATAATAATAATCATAATGATATTTTAAAAATATTTCATATTAACATTTGATAACAATTTTTTTATCAATAAAATATCTTTTAATTTTTAAATAATAATAATAATAATAATCATCATCATAATGAAATTAAAAAATATTTCATATTAACAGTTAATAATAATTTTTTTAACGATAAAATATCTTTTAATTTTTGAATAATAATAATAATATTGAAATAGAAAAATTAAAAATCATTCAATTTTACATTTAATAATAATGTTTTTTATCAATAAAATATTTATTTCTTTTTGAATAATAATAATAATAATAATAATAATAATAATAATAATAATAATGAAATAAAAAATTAAAAATCATTCAAATAAAAATGTAATCTATCAGAATCCTTAAATTTCTTGAGAATCGTTTCGTCTGAAAGCTTTGAAAAATGGTTTAGTTTCTTGAGCTTGAGTTTGGCACCGACGTGACTTCTAGTCCGGGGGTGGCCGAAGCTAAAGTCATTAGCCTTTATTACATCGAGGATTGTTTATCTTTGCGCCCAGTTTGCAACCACGCAACACGAGGGAGCCTCAAATATTGACTCGTGGGAGGAGACCGTTTCTAAACGCGACTCGCTGCAGTTGATCTTTGCATGAAGTTTGAAATCTTCGTACTAATAGCGCGTACGTACGTGTACATACACTTCGAATCCCTTCGTGACGAAGAGAAATTTTCAATTTCGAAAAACTATTTTTATTTATTTATTTTTTATTTCTACTGTTTTTCCTTTTCGCATCGTTTTTTAACACTCGAGAAACGCAATACCCCTTAAAACTTATCGTTCAAACGGTTCGTTTCAATTCACGTGAGAAGTAACGTACGCGGAAAAGTTACTAGGTTTCCGTACGAAAGTTTCGATCCTTGGGTACACCCAAATGACACACTTCGCATCCTCTCGTGCAACCGAATATCCGGTGCCAATATCTCTCTAAGATGCTACACGAAAACTTGGCCTTGCGGTCTCTCAGTACTGCGCAAACACTTAATTACACGATTTTTAAATAAATTTTCAATAAATGAATTCTTTCGTATTTTTAAACAGACTTTGAACAAACAATTTTGTATTAATACATATCTGGATATTTCGAAATCAATTTTAAATTCATTAATTTTCTCGTATTTTTTAACAAGCTTCGAATAAACAATTTTCTATCAATATTTTTCTGGAAGTTTCTAAATCAATGTTAAATAAATGATTTTTATCATATTTTTGAACTCGCTTTGAATAACTAATTTTTTATTACTCTATTTCTTCAAGTTTCTAAGTAAATTATAAATAAATCAATTTTCTCGTATCTGTAAAAAAAAAAAATTAAAACAAATGAATACCCATAAGTCTCTAAACAAATTATGAATAAATAATATTTCGCGCGTCTCCGACCAAACGAAAGATAAATAAACTTTTCCACGTCCTCGAATAAATTTCAAAATAAGGAAAAGCTCATGAATGATTTTCAGGGTTTTTTGGTGACAGGGATTCATTTTTTTTAATTTTTTTTTCGAAAACCCCCATGGTGGAAAAATATGAATTTTTGTCAACGAGTTTTCTAAAAAGAATGGAAATTTTTCCTTTTGGTCGAACGAGACAGTGCAATTATTCGCTGTGTCACGTGGTATCACATTATATATATATATATAAATGGCCAGATGTCCATCCACCGTCGTAAAATTTCATAACCTTTATGTTCTCGAGTCTAGTGCTTCAATTATAACCTGATGTGTTTTTTGTTTTTACGTATTTTATGGTGCCCCATTAACCTCGTTCGTAGTTCAACGTTTAACAATTTTTTTCATCATTTTATTGCATTTTTAAATATTATTTTATGAATATTGTTCTTTTTCTGTTTTTGTTTGTTTGTTTTTTTTTGTAATTTAATTATAGCATGACATATTACGAACCACATGATGCTGCGAGGAAATAAAAATTGAGTTATCACGTGTTCTATGGGGATGATCATTCTAGGTGACGAGGGATATATTTCTATATAGATATATGTCTATAGCGGATTATTTTAAAGTGACAGGATTTTTTTTTAAACAAATTCATTTATTTATCATATTTTTTTCATTTTTTTTCGTAATCACCCTTAATTATCACGATAATTAGCGTCACGAGGCGTGTTTAACGTGAGTCGTGTACGGCCCATGCAATTTATTAGATCGGTGGAAAGTTAGACGTTTAAGCGATTCGTTATGCGAGATAGATAGGTAGGAAGGTATAGTCCTTAATTTCATAGTCATTCATCAGCAGCGATATGTGGACAGACAGACGTGAAATTATTAACAGTTTTTTTTCTCCTTTTTTTTCAGTGAAATAAAAATAACGAAAAAAAAGTTGGTTGTTTTTTTTTTATTGAATTGAGTTTATTATCACGAGGAACGAAGGGTTGTTGCTCCGAATGAATAAAAAAATTTTTAACTTGAATATTTAATTCGGGTTTTTAAAAAAATTGAATTTTTATTCCCTATTTTATACTCTTAGCTCACTTTTTTTTAACCATTTGAACAAAAAGTACATTTGTTAATGAGAAAAATTGACTTTGGAAATTAAAAATTACATTTTTTATTTATAAACTTTTTTTTTTATTAACTGAAAATTTAGTCTAACCGATACGATTGAATTTTTACCATATTCGTTGTATAGATATGTATATATATATGTGCGTGTAGGTTGGTTTACACAATTTTCTGTTTTGTCGCAAAATTCGACAAATAATTATTTTGTAAAAAAAAATTCGCGAATTTCTAAATATTTTTGTTTCTTGAAGATTTAGTTTATTTATTATTAATTAAAGATGCGACTGAAGAAAAATATTTAATATTTGCATATATGTGTATATATATAGATATCTATATACAAATGGTAATATTGGTGACGAAATGTCCTAAAGCAGGAGCTGAAAAAATACTATATAGTGACTCTAAGTGCGTTCTGCAGCAGACAGGGAAATTCATATAATTAATAATAATGAAAATATTCAAATAATTAGTTAATCGTTATTATAAACAATTTTTTTAACTTTGTTGGGATCGATATTTCTCTTTCAAAGTAATCATTTATTTCGAGTGAAATTATTACGTTGGGTGGAGGGAAAAATTAAGGGGAACGAATAAATAAATCGAGGGTATACAAAAATTGGGATTTCACTGTATTTCTTTCGAAATTGAACTCAGCTTATTTTACGATGAGATTGCAAATTTGTTTCGCTTTATTTTTGGATTTTAAACAGAAGCTTGATAATTGAATTAATTTATATATTGAATCAAAATGGGATAAATGTATTTTATTTTTTATTTGAAAAAAAAATAAAAATAACATTTCAAAAAATAACATTTTTAATTCATTTTTCTAATTGAAAAAAAATAAATAAATAAATTATTACAAATTAATTTATTTTTTTGCTATTTTGAGGAGGGAAAGAAAAAAATCCCTGTCTGCAGCAGATCACGCAAGAATACGTAGTGGAGGTTCGACAGATCGAATTATGGAAAATGTTAGCCTCATGTACCTATAAGTGGCACGGCTTCTGAGGTTCGCGTCAACACGTGGGCCACCAGCAGCGAAAAGACCGTCTGTGACAACAGGATCGTAATACCTGCAACATCCCACGCACATCTTCACAAAAAAACAAAAAAATTCCAAAATTTTCAATTTCAGACGAGCCATTTTTCGTAATTTCAAAAATGTATAAAATATCTACTAAATTTATGAAAAATATATTTAAAAAATTGTAGTCATTAATCCTAACGAAACCCGCATCAACATCTCGACTCACAACCTTACAAAAAATGCATAAAAAAAGGTTTTTCCTTTTTCGGGGGTCCAAAGTGGAATCCTGCTTTTTCAAAAAATAGTAATTCCAGTAAGAGATGAAATATCTGTCGAAAAATGGAGACGAGATTGAAGACGCTGAAATGAATATTTAAAAAAATAATAAAAAATTGTAAAAAATCCTCGTTATCAAATACATTTTGAAAATAAAAAATTTTTGTCTTTACAAAAAACACGAATAATACATTTTTGTCTCTCGTGAGGAAAAAAAAATATCGAAGAATCCCGTCTCGTAGGGGTTTATTTATTTTTCAAAAAACTTCATTCTTTTTTAATCGTCGAATTGTCGATAACGCGATAACGCTTCGGCGCTTCCGGTTGGCGGTTGATGAAAATCGTGAGGCGAAAGAAATAGGCCCTCGAATGGTTACGTATGGATATTTCATGAAGGCTATCCCCCCTCATCACTCTTCGTTTCGAATGAGCTTAAAAGAGTAAAGCTTTTTCGGAATAAAGAACTCGTGGAAGCGCACGTGAGATTGCAACGAGCGTTACCAAATATCGATGCTAACAGATAGGTACTTTTACACGTCTCTCTGATTGCTTTTAAATTGGACTTCATCCAACTGCGACCTAAATATTGGGTTCGTTCATTCGTCATATATATACACGTATATATATTCCTCGATATATATGTATAAACATATAACAAAAAATTAAAATATATATATATTTATATATAGGGATAAATTTCCTGGTTTTAATCTCGGCCTGACCACGGTTCTTTTATATTCATCGCGTTTGAAAATCAAAGAGCGTATGACCAACCTGGCTATCAACGGACGTGACACGTAACGACTCTATCATCCCTATGAAATTACCATTTCCAAAAGACACTCCTCGTGATGTATATATATATATATATATGGCACTATAATATAAAATTTTTTTATCATAGAAATATATAATATATTATTTATAAAAATCTTTATTATAACAGGTGAATATATTCATTAGAAAATTAAAATGTAGTATATATATTATATATTATATAAATTATATAAATATTTTATAATATTAAAAATATGAATATATTTATTATAAAATATATGCACATGCATATACATATATATATATATATATTTCTTTTTTTCAATATTTATAATTATGATATAAAAAAAACTAGATATGCTTTTTTATATGCCCTATATTTTTCTGTGTTTTTTTTTTTAATACTCCGTTAGAATGTGAAATGACAATCCTTTCGGAATGATCGACCCAATCTGGTTTCATCGTTTCGTACCATTTCACGTTCCTTTTCCCACTTTTATTTGTTTCAATTTCCCGACCTGAATCGGTATAGAATACCCGTATATATTGGATTTTCGAAGTGAGAACTCCGAAAGTTTTCGAGAGACTTTGGGTCGCGGTCCGAGGATATGGCCAGCTTTCGAGATACGAACTACTTCGACCGGTGAAACTAATCGAGAATATACGTTCCTATTCAATATGTCGTGGAAGATTGAAGAAGTTGTTCCGTTTCCGGATCGTCAATTTTTAACGGTTGCAATTTTTTTTTTCTATAATGAAAAATATAAAAAAATAAAATCCAGAAAAAAGGTTTGTTTACCGTTTTTTTGAAAATTTTTCGTTAAAAAATCGAAAATCAGAGTTTATCTAAGATAAAATTATTTTCAATTAAATTTTATACGTTTTAAAAGGAAAAAAAAATACAAAATTAGATTTCTCTAGGATAAAATTATTTTCAATTGAATTTTACATCTTGAAAAATCATGTTTTTTTGAAATACAATTTTTTTTTTGGTTTTATTTTTTGTTTAGTGAGACTGGAACGTTCAAGAATCCCGTTTTATGGGTAATAATAAAAAAAAGAGAAGCATCGAAAGTCCGAAGAGTGGAAAAATGAGGGTGAGTCAGAGGGGAGTGTTTTAGGGGAGGACACTCGAGCCTACCGTGTTGCACACATTGGGTTATCAAAGGGGGAGTTTAAGTGCACGCGAACGATACACGAAGCTGTTTTGTTGAGATTCGAGGCACCGGCGAGGGACGCTTTAATTCCCCTCGCTCGCGTTTTACGTCGACCACCTATTTCGAGAATAGATTTACCCACGAAAGTAGCGTTTAGGATCAACCTGTTTCCCACGTCTGCATCGTCAATATTTCGGGTGTAAAAACAAAATTTTGTATTTCGTGAAAATGAAGAATTGCTTGAACAATTGTTGTTAGAAAAAAAAAACAATTTTTTAATATATTTATTTCACCGATAAAAAATAAGGAATATTAATTTTGTTATTTAAATAAAAAAATATATATATTTTACCAACAATAAAAAAATATACTTATTAGAAATATATATATATTTTAAATAATAAAAAAATAATCATTGCGAATTTCGAGAAAATTATGAGTTGCTTGAACAATTGTTGTTAAACGAAATATATTTCTAAATTTAAATAAAAAATATATTGATATATATATTTATATATTTTTTTAATAACAATAAAAGAATGTAATTATTACGTAAGCTTGAGTGCACACTTGTTCAATTGGAACGATAAAAGAAAATCAACGTTGCGAGCATTGATGATCAACTATCAAATTGCAAAGTGCAAATTGTTCAATAAATTCGTGTATTTCTGTAGTAATGTGATATACACGTGTTATTCCAGCTTGATAGCTTGTTTAATAGGACGATGCGAGTGTTGAGTAATTATATCGTGTATGACGGGTTGACCGGTGAAGCCCGCAAGTATTCACCTAATATGACGACATAATGATCATAATAACGCAGTGCACACATTGCACTGACGCGTACGCGTGTAAGTATGTCTACAGCCGTGTTCAAAAGTCTAAGGCACCTGATATTAGGTACCGATCCGGACGTAAAATCAAATATCTCAGCGAAGAAAAATCGTACACGAATTTAACAACCGGAAGTTCGAAGGGGATAAAACGAGCTTTGTTTTCCTTTTTTATTCGTATTTTTCCGATTTTTTTTGCACCCGGTACATCACTTCGAAAAAAGAACTGATTTTTGTCCACGATTTTCAAAATGTGAATAAAATCGTGTGCCGAGTTTGGAAAAACATAAGTCTGGCCGTTCAGGCACGAGTTCTTTGAGAAGGACGCCTTTAGCTTTGTTTTTACAAAAAAAAATTTGCCATTTTTTTCAAAGCTCGAAAATCGTAAAGAAAAAATCGGTACGTTCGAAATTACGTAGCGGGCAGAAAAAAAATCGCAAAAATGAAAACGATGATTCAAAATAAAGCTGAGTTTGTACATTTAAAAAAATCGTTTGGTGAATTCGAGTGCGATTCGAACTCGCCGAGATATACGATTTTTAGTCCGGACAGGAAACACACAGGGTGGCCAATACTTTTGAGCAACCCTGTACATCCCTGATTGATACACGTATATCCGTACTTGTATTTACATGTATCTCTGATTCCACCGCCCTTTGGCAGCGGCCTGAGTTCGAGCTAGCTATTCAAGGAGAATCTGACGCGTTAAAATCAATCCAACATCAATCAGCATACAACATTCGTGTAATCGTCGTTGATACGAAAATCATGTCACAGTGTCACAACTACGTATGAAGAAATCAATCACGGTACACACGTCTCGAAATGTACGCACTTTACAAAAAACAAAATCATTTATCGTACACTTTCCACGAAATTGTTAATTTTATTAATTAACTTAATTAATAACATTAAGTTAATTTCCTTCAATTAATAAAATTATTTTTATTTCCTTTCACTAATAAAATTAAGTTAATTTTATTTAATTCATAAAATTATGTTTATTTTCTTTCACTAATAAAATTACGTTAAGGACAAATCGTAAATACAAAATTTACTCCACCGTACGTTTCGTCGATTTCGAATGAAACGAATTTGAATAAAACTGTTGTACGTATGTCTATGGGCGATGGAGAAACTTGCTTCGAGCACTGAGCGAAGATAAACAAAATACGTTTACATTTTCTGTATAATTGCTTCACGCTACCAATATGCTTTTTGTTAATACTGTCGCTGAAAAAAATATTCGAACTCTCGAAACGAATTTATTTTTAATTCCGGTTTGATTGTTTTTCGTGTTATTCCATGATTTTTTCAAATTATTTTTTTAATCTACTGTAGATGTGTATGTTTATGTATATATATATATATAAGTTTTTACGTATATATTAAGAAAACTATTATTTTTTTAAACTAATTGAAAGTAATTGCATTTGATCTAATATTTGCAAAACAATATTAATACTTACTTTAAACAGAAGGCTTGAAAAATGCTTTTATGAAATCGATCATAATTGATGATAATTGAAAAAAAAAAACAAGTCTTCGAAATACTGTAAAAATAATTTGTATTTTTGTTAAAGAAAATCATAAAAATGTAGTTATGTTTCAATGTTAGTTTATTCTTTGAATTATATTGATAGTTTTGCAGGATCGATAATAGTCACTCTGAATGTTACGATTAATAAAAAAGTAAATAATTAAAGAAACGAACGAATGAATAAATAAATAAACAAATATGTAAATGAATAAATAATAAAATAAATAAATACCTTGTACGAACATAATTAAGTGCACATATCGGTCTTTGCTTAGCATTATAGCAGCCCGTTTATTTCCTGGGTTGTATTTCCATGTGCGCATGTCTACACGTTGATGTATATCGCGAGGAATAACACGGGGAAGGCATACGGATTGCAGCATGCAAATTTTCATGCGCGGTGAATATTTCGAGTTACATAATAATCGTGGTAATAGGGGCATTATGATATGAGCATACAGGGTAACAGGGAGTTATTATAGATATCGGTAGATTATGAGGAAGATATATGACGTTAGGTATAATCGATGAGACGTATCAGTGTAGAATACCAGTCGTATCAATGAACGAGGTATGATCCACAAATAGGAACTTCTAGAGCCTTGTCCAATCCTGTTTTCGTCAGTATGGGTGTACTTTAACGAAAGGGAATAACCGAGATTCGATGATCATCCAATCTCATTTGGAATTCCGTAAAGTTAGTATTGGACCGAACGAAGCTTTCGTACCAAAAAGTAATTCCTAATTGGCTGGATCAAGGTTTTCCCTGATAGGACCTGATGTACAGCTGCTGATACGAAAAGGTTCGAATCGTTCTGATAGTTAAAGTACTTCGTCCATTTACGTTTTTTGTGTTTTTTTTTTTTTTTCGATTTTTGTTTTTGGTTTTTTGTTTTTTTCAATGCGTCATTCACGTTAGTCCTCCCGTCATACACGAGTGTCGTTCTTTGTTCGCGATAACGTCAGTGAAAGAGATGGTCGGCTCGAATGCTACAGGAGAGGAAACGCGACACAATAGAACCGGTGCTCGACTTCTCGATTTTATTTTACCGACTGAGGCAAAATCTCCACCGGTATATCCCCTCGTATAGCTCGCTCCGCCTCTTAATGTCCTCTGGTCGAGTCGACCGTTTTTTTTTTTTCGTCCGCAAGGGGAAAAGATAGGTGCTTTGAAAAAGAGGCGTCTCGAAATAACGACGCTAAATATCCCTCCCCCCTCCTTCCCCTCTTTCGAGCAATAAATCATCCGAGGACTGCAAAACATTTGCATCGAGCCGTTACGACGACGCGACGCGAAAAAAACACGTCGACGGGGATGGACGACCAAATTAATGTTCCAACCCGCTTTTTTCGTACTCTTTCTCGAATCCGGACCAACGAACTACTGCTTTACCTACCTCGCGCAAAGATTTCGTCTACGCCTTAATTTTTGGAATTATTATAATCTTGGTACGATTATAAACAATGTTTTTATTTAATTGAACCTTCATTGAACATTTGTGTTGTAAATAATTGAGTATTTCATAAATTATGTTGGTTTAATTATTGTTTTGAATTTGGTAAATATATTTTATTTTTTTATAAAACATAGAAATTTTGGTCATATTTTTTATATTTATATAAATATAAAAATGTATATTTATATAAATATAAAAATTAATAGTTGTATACATTTGAAAATTTTTGATTTGTATTAACATAAATTTCTATTTTTATCATCATAAGATATAAAAATAAAACGGTTTTTATTAATTCATCTGCGATGTAAAAATTAATTTTTTAATTATGCGGGAAACGTATGTTTTTTTAATTGTTTTTAAAGATTTTTTTATGGGGTCCCTTAAACAGCTATCCTTCAGTGAAAAATCACTAAAAAATCCTCAGTAAAAAATCACTAAAATCCTGTACAACCCTCATTGGAAAAATCATTTTAAAATCGCTCAAAAATTTATTAAAAAAATGTTTAAATAAAAAAATGAATCATGCAGCCCGGAAAACCGTAGGAGGAAAAAATCAAGCACATATACATATACATGTATACATGCGCATATTCGTCAACTTAAATTGTTAATCCTCGATGAAAAATAGCCCTGTAGAAATTCGATTAAAAAAAATTGTATTTTTATTATTATTATGAGGATGAAGAAAACGATTGATTAGTCGATAAATTGCGACTGATGTATGCGTTTAGTGCCCTACGGTTTTTTCGCGTGCGCAGTCGTGACAGCGAAAAAAAATTCGGCTTTTTCGAAAATAACGAGAGTGTAAATAATACGTCAGGCATCATCCGACAAGTGAAATAAACAACCTGTGTGCATTTAATGACATAACAACAATTTTTCGTATCACTGTAGATCACATGAAAAATCGTAGGTACAATTAAAAAATAGTATCCATGTTTAATATATTGATGAATGCAGCGGATTGTGGCAGCTATAGCGCATCTGCTTTTTTTTTTTTAACACGGATTCTGAAAAGAAAATTCAATTAAATCAGTGTGCGTTTTTGTGTGTGTGTATGTGTGTCGATGTATATAAATGGTGTCCCAAAATTCACGTTTGAATTTTGCACCATTTTTTCCGAAATTTATTCGATTCGTTGCCAATAATTTTTACACGTACAATTTTACAATTTAATCAAAACAAGCATTACAATTTCTTTTTCATCAATTTTTTGACTCGTGATAAAAAAAAGAATATTTGAAAAAAATAGTTTTTTAAATTATAATTATATAATTTTGTCGACATCTCAGAATTATTAATAATCATTAATAGTTTAATTTAATTTGATTCAACAATAATAATCCATTATTATTTTAATGTAATTAATTAGTTAATTGAATTACATTGTTTTAATTGGTTTTTAGTTCTTGATTGGAAGGCATTTACGGATTAATTAAATTAATTAAGTTAATTTAGTTCTTGATATTATTTCTTTATTTTAAATTCAATTTGATTTAATAAATCAATTAATTGAATTTAATTCGTTTAGTAATACAGAGATACAGGTAAAAAATTAAATTTCTCCATATAAAAAATTTACATTTCTGAAAAAACCGTGAAAAATTTTTAAAATTTGGATTGCTAAAATTCATGGAAATAAAAGATTACCGATTTTTTGGGTGAATTTTGGGACGACCTGTGCAACAAAAAATTTCGCGAATTTCAAACGAACGGAATAAAATATCGAAAAAATCAAATATTAATCATCACACGTCACGCATAACAAAGCGAGGAACAAATTTCTAAATGTTCGATGCAAAAATTGATAGAAGAAACTACCGATATGTATATATATATATTCATATGTGAATAGTCTAAAATAATAATAATCACACGAAATGCGAAAACATAGCTGCGACGATAATCATCCGATGACCTAGTTAATTCGAATTAACCATTTTTCCATTCGAATCGTCCATTCCCTCGCGTCCAAATATTCCAACGTAAAATATGAAACAATTTTTCGGTGAGAAAGCGTAGTAACTGCCTGGCACTTTAACGTTACATTTTTTTTATTACAAAAAAAAAATGTACAATTTTCAAAAGTCTACAAAAATGCAATGACTCTCACATCTTTACAAATACAAAAAATGTTTATATCTTTAAAAACCCCAAAATTCATGAGTCCCCAAAAATCTCGAAATATTTAAAACCTCAAAAAATAAAAATAAAAAAATAACTAAATAAATAAATAAAAAATAGATGGAACATTTCCATATAAATTAATTCTAATTGGTAGAGAAAAATTAATGGAAACTCGGTTTCGTCATCGACGTCATTTTCGTTTGTTTGACGAACTAAAAAAAAATGGTTTCGCGATAAACGATTAAGGATTTCCTCGAGTATTGAAAATACGGTAAAGATTACCTACGAAAGCAGAAAACCAGAGAAATAAAAAAAGAAACAACAAAATTAAAAAACCAAAAAACAAAAAAAACGAATTCTCAAGTTTTCCAGCTCACGATTGCGGAGCTTCGGGGTGATATTTTATTCAGATGAAAAACCTACGGAGTCGAGCTCTTTTGACCCAACTACATATACACATAGTTACGTGCTTTTCAGCGCGAAAAGAAGAAAAAAAAAAGAAAAACGGAAAACGGGCCAAAGGGATAGAAACTACCCATACGTGACTGTGGTGTGCATCGCGTAGGCGTTTCGTGAGAATATCTAAAACGCGCCTTCTTTCTTTCCTTTTTTTTCATTTTTTTTTGCTTTTTTTTGCGCTTTGCTTGTCGCCCTTACTGCGGTAAGATACAGCCCGGAACGCAACCTGAAGAGTCAAGCTTTTCCGGCGTCAAGAAGACTAGCTCTCCATCCTGCTTCTCGATTCTCGTCCTACGACTATTTGACTGTACCTGGCAGTTTATGGTCGCCCATCTCGAGTAACCCTTTTTTTTTTTCGAGGAGCAAAAGTGTCAAGTCCTTTCACGTTTTTACGTCCTTCACGTTTTTATATGGGGTGACCGGTTACTCAAAATTCTCCCTCAAAGAGCTTGTTCCAAAAGTTATTTGACATTAATTAAAGCTTAGGAACTTGGGGTCAAATTTTAGTAACTATTTCGGTGTAATTAATCGTTTTTACAATTTTTTATGATTACAATTTTTGCCATTTTTTATGATTAAAATTTTTGCTATTTTTTACATTTACAATTTTTACCATTTTTTGCACTTACTATTTTATAATTTAATAAAAACAAGCTTTACTATTTTTTTTTGTATTTTTCGGTTCGTGGTGAAAAAACGAATATTTGAAAATAAAAAAAATAATAGTTTTCTAGTACACACTCGAACTATCTCGTAATAATATTTTCCCTATAATTATTTGAACACAATCTTGTCATTTTATTTTGCCCAAAAAATGTGGACAATGTTAAATTGTTTTCTACTTTAAATAAATCCCTAAGTTTTATTTTTCAACAAGTTTTTTTAGCTTCATTATCGATGTAAAATTGTTCGTTTGCACGTGCCAGGCAATTACCAAACCGACTTTGGCAAGTAAACAAGTAACAAGAGTAATAATATTTTTTAAATAATTATCGAGGAAAAAAATATATAAAAATGAAAGCGAGCGAGTGAGAGCCGAAAAGTAATGATAAATAAAATTTCTTTAAACGTAGCTTAAAAATAACTCTTTAAACCGCGACAAAATTACGGCTAATCGAATCAATAAAAAGCAAAAATTCGTCACTCTACCGAATATACGAGAATAAATGCAAAACTCGATGCAGTGAGGCAGACAAATACACGCTCAGTAGCTGAGGAAAGAGAAAATTACGTTTCCGTGAGCATTATTCAATACCTTGCATTCGGCAACAAGTATATGCAGATGCATCTCTGTCCATATCGAAAGAAGCAATAAATAAATAAATAAATAAATATATGAATATTTATACATACAAATTGACTGGAAATTCGAATATTTTTTTAAGTAACACTTCCAATGAATTTACAAAAAAGATTCAAGATTGTAAACACAAAAAAAACTTAAAAAATTCGAAACAAATTAAGTTTTGAAAATTGGATCAACTCAACATTAAGTTATAATCAAGTAACTGAAATTATTGAAACGTTAATTTATGATCTTTCAACAAGTATTCCAAATTTGTATTCGAACAAATAAAATATTTATTTCCGGTGAAAATTTTGAAAAACATTTTGAAAAAATCGTAATTTCGTTAGAATTCAATACCAAATTTGGTTTTTTGAATTTGACGTGTCTTAATTTGTTTCGAATGATATCTAGAAAGACCCTATTTTACAAATCGCATTTCCGATCACCCTGTATATATAAATAAACAAATATATGTATACATACGCAGAAATATTTAAATAATGAAACCTTAACGATAATATTTAAACGAGAGATTTTTTTTATCAAAGTATTTTTAACGTGAGCATTCGTCATACAATCGAATCACTTATTCGCTCCTTATTCATATCGCACTTCCGGTCACGACGTTGATTCGTCGTTTCGTTTTTTCTTTCGAAATATCGCTTACAGCTACCGCCAGTTCCGTTGATCGATTTATCCAAAACGAACCTTTCGCCGACGCGATAGCCATTTTTTCTTTTTTTTTTTTCAAACCTTTTTTTATTTTGTACAAATTTTTTTTTTTGTTCAAATTTTTGTCTTTTTTTTATCTCGTTTCGTACTCGACATATCGTGAATCGTGAATCGTTTTCAACCCCGTTTTCATGTCAATTATTGGGTTTGACGGATTTCTCATCGGATGGGCCAGAGTTCGCGAGAAATTAAATTGATCACGCCGGAACTTTCATCTTTTTCTTTTTTCTCTTTTTTTTTCCTTTTTTTTCTCTTTTTTTTACGATTTCAACTTTTACTCGAGCGTTACCGTCATGCGATCGAGCGATAATGATTTAGCCTGGATTCACTCGGCGATTTCGTTTTCGAAACCAGAATCGTTCGAATCCACAAATTTATCAAACGACTCTGAACGTTGTATCAACCGATTCGATGTTCAGTTCTATTTCACCGTGCGGTAATGTCGGTGAATGTATCATTAGTGGTGTACAGTCCTTACAAAAAGTATTCGGATTTCGTGCTATTTTATTTTTATTTTTTTATTCGGAAAAAATAATAATTAATTGTATTAATTTAATTAATATCGTTGACTTTATTTAATCGGATATATTTATTGCGATACAAAGAATAGTTAATTTCTTGTCAATAGTTAATGAAAGAATATTTTTTAAAGATTTTGTAATGGTGAAAAAATGTTTAAAATATTTAATTTTCAAAATATGAAATTGAATATAGGTTTTATAAATCAAACTTTCTCGTTTGAAAAATCTATTAACGACCTTGACAGATCAGAAACTGTGATCTTGAAAAAAAGTCAATTTTCATCACTGTATCGACCATACGAAATCAATAAAACCACAAATGTCAATTTACACAATAAAATTACCATTTTTTGCTATTTTCATTCGAAATAATTGACAATCCAGGCTCGATCATCGTCCCTCTTTGAGCTTAAAGAACTTGGAGAACGACGAGGCGTATTGCGTTTTGTCCAAGGAAAATCGATCAGCATTATGATGATCCATAAAATGAACAACAATAAAATCAACTAAAAACAGCAAGCTAGAAAATAATTGTAAAAAAAAACATTGTAAAAACAAGCCGAAATTTCAAATAATGAATTAAAAAAATGGTATATTATTTTAAAAAACAATTCTTTTTTTGAATACTCAATTTCCAAATCCTAGATTATTTTTCAAAATCTAAAATCTTTAAAACCGTATCTTCTATTGAAAGAAAAATGGTTTCTTTTATTAAATTATTTCTTATAATAATAAATTGTTTTCGAAAAATATCTTTTTACACGATTTTTGTTTTCAACAAACCCCAATTATTAGTGAGCTCAAATTTTCTGTATAATTTCTATCTCGACAATCTTTGGAAAAATAATCCAGTGGGAAAATGAAAAATGTGCGATACGATTTTGCAGGTTTTTTTTTGTTGTCAGCTCTGCAAATAAGATTCTCGTAGGGGGGCGTGTATTAGGAGCGTTCGATTTTTCTCACTCAGCAAATGTGTGCCTCCTCGTTCTCGATTAAAAAAAAGAAAAGGAAAGACAAAAAAAAAAAAAAAAATTATCTCGATTTCACTTGCACAAGCAGTTACGAACGGTCGTATTTGACCACTCGGTAAATATATATATATGTATACGTCGAATCCCCAGCGGCCGAGGTATCCACCATGAAATACTATATATCGTCGAAATGTTTCTCTCCCGAGAGCACTCTGTCCTTCCTCGCCAATAGAGTTGAACAGAGAGAGAGAGAGAGAGAGAAGACCATGAATTTTCCCAGATTCCATCCCCTCCCTGCACTCCTCTTTCCTCCTCTTTCGATTCTTCTTTTTCGTTTCCTTTTTTCCATCCAATGGAAAAGTGAAGGTATCTGTGTGTCTTTCGGACTTCACGAACGCATTTTCCATTCAAACGTACCTTCGAGTAATTCCGATAAGTTTTTTACTAGCAAACACCATTAACTCGCGCTAACGATATACATTACCTCTCTTTTTGAAATTTCAACGATTTCGAATAAGAAAAGCGAATTAAAAAAAAAAAAAAGAAAAGAAGAATCGATTTTTGTGCGATTTGTCAGACTTTTTGAATATTTTTCAAAAAACAAAAGAAGAATCAATTTTGAATAAACGTTTTATCAATTTTTTCATTTACGTCGAATTTCGATTTGGGTGGAAACTTTTCGACGAGACGGTTTTGATTTTTGACGTTTCCGAGGATTCGACGTTTTACGTGCTCACTCGCTATCGAATAATACGTTTTTCGTTTTTTTTTTTTCGGCTTTAAAACATTTTTTCATATCGAAATTTTTGATACGAAAAAATGTTTGTTTTCTTTGAAAATTGAGGTTAGGTAAAATTTGGAAATATGTTTTTTTTGTATTTATTAAGTATTTGGGTCTCGACTATTATAATACGTATGTCAAATTTGGTCGTCACTCGTAAAATAGCAAAATAAGACACAGAACAGGGTTAATGTTGCCTCTTTGTAAAAACTCGGTTGTACCTAACAAGGGTATCGCATCGGAGACCTGGGGCAGGGTCTCGGCGACGAGATTCAGGAACACCGTCAGCGATAGCAAGATGGTCACTCCTGAAACAGTCGTTGCCCCCACCATGCTCAATCCTCCATTAAATTCAGTTCTTCAAAGAGTCACGAGATATTTTGTACGATTTAAACAAACGATTCAACAATTATTTTTCGATCTTTCAATCTACCTATGTAAATATAATGTATATATCAAGAGTATCGTTTATACGTACATGTATATAAGAATTTCGATATACATATATGTATATATGTTTTTTAGTAAATATCACTAAATAATGAGGAATTATCATAATTATTTTGCGATCTAAACGAAGGAATGTGTAATTACATTTTCTTACACGAGTATCGAACGGTCGTACGGAAAGTGCATGCGTGGAAACCTCTTTTATCGTTACACTAAATACGTACGATTTTTCTAGAATTTCTAGCTTTTTTTCCAGAATTTCTAGAATTTTTTTAAGAATTTCTAGAATTTCTAGTTTTTTTTTTTCTAGAATTTCCAGTTTCATAAATACAATTATTTTTCTGAAATTTCTAGCCTTTCTCTAGAACTTCTAAATGTTTCTAGAATTTCTAGAATTTCTAGTTTTCTTTTTCTAGAATTTTACGTCAACGAATAAATATTTATATGGCAAATCCACTGATTACGTATCAATGATAATCTACTGATTAATTTCGTTTTTTCTATTTTGTTATCATGAAGATATATTTTCTCCGGGGTTTTTTTTTGTTCATATGGATTTCCTGGTGAAGGGAGGGAGCCCTTAACTTCGTGAAAACCGTACGACCGATGTTCTCCCGCGTTCGAAAATGCACCAATTTATTATCAGGAGTGTAGCACGCTCGCTGCTTCAAGCCCACTTACCTTTGGCTCATACTCTGAAAGAACAATTTATTATTTACGACTGGCTGTGAAACAAGTTATTTTTTCGGTAATGTGACGTCATACGCTTTAAATATTATAATTTATATTAATTTTATGTCACAAAATACATATATATATGTATATATGTAAAATTATATAAAAAATTAGTTATTACATATTTCATATAAATATATATAATATATTAAAAATTATTATACAATCTATAAAACATAAGACAACAAATAAAGAAAACCAAAATGTTTAAACTTATTTTTAAATATTAAAAATAATGAAGATAAATAATTAAAAAAAAAAAAGAAACTAAAAAATATAAAAATAAAAATTGATAAATCAACAAAAGAATCCACGATTCGGCGTTAATTGAAATAGTCATTTCGTCACTATTTCGATTTTCGGAAATACGAAGAAATTCTGTCCGGAAAAAACACGTTGTTTTTTCACAAAAAAAATGTATTGTTTCTCACGCTTCTCAATTCGATCGTCTTTTTTTCGTGCTTTATTGCCCGGTCATTCTTCTTTTTTTTTTGTTGCAAATCCCTCGTGCGCACGAATGAAATCATTCGCAGTGAAAAATGGACGGACAACGAGAATTTTTGAACGCCAGGAGTTTTTCAGCACTCTCGTTCATTGTCATCAACGAATCTTGACGAGCTTTGTTCGGTGCAGAAAGGTGAAAATAACCACGCTTGACGATCGCGTCGAAACAAAATTTTTTCTTGTTTTTTTTTTTCTTTTTTTTTTCACGTACACTGTGACACACGCGTGTGTGTGGAAGTCGTATACAGGGTGTATTCGCGTTGTCGTTCAATAATAATTAACTAAACATTGGATAACTAATGAAACATCAAATGAGCAATTAAATATTAAATAATAAATAAAACATTAAACAACCAACTAAATATAAAATATATAATGAAACATCGAGTGATTAGCGAAGTATAAAATAATCAAATACACACAAAATAAATAATAAACTATAAAACAATTAAATGAATATTAAATAACTAACGAAATATCAAATAATAACAAAAAAATTGATAAATTAATTAAGCATCGAATAATTAGTGCGTCATTAATTGAATAATTAAACACGATGTATTTGATTTGAAAAATCATATAAGAAAAATCAAACAATTCTTTAGTAATTAAATATTAAGTATCGAAATAAAAATCAAACGAGAAAAATAACATAATTCTTAATAAATAAATTACAAAAAAATGATTAACGGTGAGCTGACTGAGGATATGACGAAATATCCTTCGGGAGTAAACAAATGTTTAATCGTGGCATTGTTCGATGGATTTCAATGGGGGGTCCGTACCCCGTGCACACGAATATACACACACGTTTGTATCGACTCACAGCAGCGTGTTTGATCGGGAAAGGAACTTCGTATCCCCTATTGATTCGGCCGACGTTGCAATAATACAGAGCGAGCTTTGAAAAATAAAATAAAAAATAAAAAAAAAAATAAGCGTCGAAGAGAACAAAAAAACAAAAGTGAAAAAAAGAAGAAAAACAAAAACAAAGATAAAAACGTCGCGAGAAAGCGAACCGAGCTGGGAGCGATCGATTTTATTCGTCGATCGCAAAATTAATCGTGTGCAGTCGGCACCATTCCGTGATTGGGTCGCCAAACTTCTTTTTTTTTCTTTTTTTTTTTGTTCTTTTTTACCTTCCTCGCCCGCAATGCTTCGTGACCGTGTCACCTGTAAAGAGCTCTGATAAATTAATTTTACGCGACTACCGTAATTATTAACATCGTGAAGTTTCAACGTTCCCTCCGTCTCGAGCCTGCAGATAAATTATCATCGTTTCACCACCTTCACGATTGGTAAATTTCAACGTCGATTCAGCTTTCGCAATGAGCGAAAAAAAAATGAAAAAATGTCAAAATCGACGATCAATAAAAGAAAAATTATCGAATTCCTAAATTTCAATAATATTCCGATTTAAAATTTATTTAAAAGATATCACTTAATATTTTTCATAATAATAATAATAATATATAATATTATAATAATAGTTATTTTTATTATTATTATTAGTATATATTAGTAATATTAATGATATTAATATTAATGTATATTATATGAGTATAAATATATATATATATATATATATTAATATTAATAATCGCCTTGCATTATTTTTGGATAATTAATTACTACGATTAATCGGAGTAATCCGTAAAGATCGATGCGAAGCAATCGGAGAACTTTGTCGTAACAGATTTGTGTACAAAAAATATGTAATAAGTGTATATATGTGTGTATACAATTTAAGAAGTAAACGCCCTGGTGATCGACCAGCCAAAAATATTGTTTTGGCTCCTTTTATTTTTATTTTAGCAATAAAATATAGTTTTTGAGAACTGAAATAATTTTTGGCATATTAGATTTATGAATGGTAATATTATTGATAATAATAATGATAATAACCAATAATTCTGATTATTATTATGGAGAGTAAATAATAATAATATTAATGAATAAAATTAATATTAGCAAATAAATGTATTTTTTAATAAAATACCAATTTTTTGAAAATAAAAAAAAATTAATTTAATTTAAAAAATGAATATAGCTTGATCATAAAATTTTTGGGTTTCACACCGGAGCGTCCATAAAAATAATTATAAAATGCATACATCTTTCACTGCTGCACTGAAATAAAAATAATAATAAAAATTTAAAAAAACGATTTAATGACGCCAACGCTCAAGCTACTTTTATATCGTTCTTTTTATCGTCTCCTTACAAATCGTAATTTGATTTTTTCGTCGTTGTTTTTAATTCAATTTAATGTCATTTTTTTATTAGATTTTTCTTTTAGCACGTTTCGACCGTTTATTATATGTGCTAATGTGACCGTCAACCGTTCTCACTCGCTGATAGGAATGCCTGCGTTAATTTGTTTCTACGTGGAGAAGATAAGAGTATTTCGTCGTGGGCGATCGAAATTGTGTCATCGGCAATTTTGGGAGAAAAAATTGCGCAAATTTATTTTCGATAATTTGAAATTAATCATTGAAATAAATAATTACGAGACCTTTCGTATAAAAACGCCAAAGCTCTCAATCTCATCGTTAATTCAATTTGCAAATTCCGATTGAATTCTCAAAAATCTTTAAAAAAAAAAAAAAACAAAAAGAAAAGAAATTACGACGATGACGATGACAATGATTTCAGGCTCGCGGAATTTTCGTCCCGTGACACCATTGTGCCAAAAAAAAAAATAAGCTTAAGATGAAGTGGTAGACTGGAGGAAGGGACAAGAAAAATAAATTTTACGAAAAGAAACGAACAAAAAAATTCAAAAAAAAGTTGAGGCAGGTTTCTCGAAAAGTATCGTCGCGCTCAAAGTACACACTTCGTCGTAGCTAATGAGTTTCCATCGGGTATGTAATATACAAACTGTACACGTATTCATATATGGGCTCAGTGCGTACGTAGGAAGGGCTCGATACGATAAATATACATATATATATGTATATACATATTTTATAAATCATATATATATATATCCCCGAAAAAAAATATAATATATAATGTATAATATATAATATTACGTAAGGATATACATATATTATATGCATACATAAATATATATAAATATATAAATAAATAAATATATATGAGTATAAAATATATAAATATGTATGCAGATATATATATATATTTTTTTTTTGTATGTATATAAGGTTAAAGCAACACATATGTATAAATATATTCAAAAAAATACATTTTTTTACCAGCAGGCCTGAGGGTAAATTATTTTTAAAAAATGAGTATTGTTTTTTTTTGGCGTTCCAATATTACCAATAATCGTCCGGTTGTCAATCGACAGAATTTGGAGCCTCTGGCAAAAAAAAATCGTAATAAATCGACAAACGTATTTTTTTGAACATACACTCTTAATTAATTAGGGGGGGGTGGGGTGACAGAGGTTTTAGGGTTTTTGGAGACTTCGTTGGACGATCCGTGGGTTGCGCTCGGGCAAACATACAGATTAAGACAGACACACGAACAGACATAAACCGGGTGGGTAAAAAGACGTTTTTTTCTTTGTTTGTTATTTTTCAGACTATCTATTTTTCAAGGGGGGTCCAGGGGGGTTGTTGGGTTATTTATTTTTATGGTATTACGAGGGTTGGAGACAGATAGAGTTTTCTTTTTTTTTCTGTTGGTTGTTTTTTGTTTTGGATCCTTTTTTTTTTTTTGACGACCAATTCCAAAAAGAAAGAAGATTGATATTAGGTACCTATTAGGGGCACAGCGTCCGACGTCGTCGGCATGCTCTCGGCAACGAGGTTCAGGAAGACTGTCAGCGACAGGAGAATCGTCACGCCTGCGAGATATTTACCATTGACATTGATATCAGCGAAACGTTCGTCACTAATCCTGACGCTTAATTAAATCAGACGCGACGGTAAAAGAAAGGAACAAAAAAAAAATAGATAATCATAAACGAATTAAGGCAGGATTCTCTTTCGAAAGTTTGAAAAGATCGAATTTGTACTTTATATTAAAAAATTTATATTTTTCACCATTTTTCGAAATCAGGAATATTCGAGAATATTCCTTTGGAAATAGTGTTCTTAAATTTTGATTTTTTACTATTTTTTTTTGTTGGAAAAAAGCAGTGAAAAAAACGTGTAATTATTAATTTGTTTTTTTTTTTAAGGCTTTTTGTTTTTTTTTTGTGGGAAATAAAAATAATAAACAATATCAAAAGTTTGTTTATTAAAGTTAACAAAATTTAGTATCTAGAAATTTATGAAAAATGAGATAGAAAAATAGGATTCTTTTCGAAAGCCGAAAATAGAATTCTGCTTTAGAGTCGATAAAAATAAGACGGAGGAGGTATGTTTGGTCTAAGGTGTAGATTCTTCAGAGGGCGTAATATCGATCCTACAACGAGGCACTAGTGAGTCTAGGTATATTTCTGAAAATTTCTCTCTCGAAATATAACGTCTGGAAATACAACGACTGAAATCCGACCTTCAAAAAAAGTCTCAATCTAGACCAGAAAAACTGAGCGATCGAAAAAGCTGGAATAGTCTTTCAAAGATGACACCAAGAACAGAACCGCTAACGAAAAAACTTTTTCAACCTGGTACAACGGTTTGATCGAAATTAATCTTTCTTCCGAGAAAAAAGGGGCCAAACGACCCAATATTGGGTATTGGCTGATGACAAATTTTCGATGATGGAGATTTCCAACCGTTTTCTAAAAAAGAAAATTCTGGAAGTCGTTTTAAACCTTCGCGAGTCCGATAAAAAACAAATTTCCGAAAACAGTATTTTCTTTTTGAACATCCAAAGTGAAATCCAAAGTGAAATCGTCGATTCGATAGTGACATAAAACGGATGTTTTGTTCAAGAGAATGACGAACACGCTGAAAACTTTCGACGAGGCACCTCGTTACGTCGGTAATGACCATTTTGAGTTTTGCGCTGCGAATAACTACCGCAACTTTTCGAGCGAAGAATCGTGGCAGGACAATTGCCCGAGCGCCGAGCGTGAGCGCCTGTGTGTTTATTTACGTATGGATTCGTTCCGAGCGCAGCGTGGAGAAAAGACGCGCGTAGTTTCGTCGCAACGAAAACAAACACGTATATGTACGTGTGTCAACCGATACTCGCATGCATGTAAGTAGTATATTCTTTCCGGTAAAACTATACGAGATATCAATATGAATCCAAGGCCAGTATTTAAGTTAGGCAAAAACCTTTTCCAAACCCACCCAATGAATCCCCATAGCCCACGAGAAGCTCACTTTACGACCTTTTGAAATATCGTGATTTTTGAGATTCCGGAAACGTGGCCGGGGGAGGTAGCGAAATTTTTTTCTTTCGATTTTTGAACTTTTAAAAGGGTATGGTTCATCGGAAATTTTATGCTGATTACAAATATCATAAAATTTTTGTCGAAAGCAAGGAACGAAGCAAAGAAAACCGTGTTTTAAAGTGTTTTTTACAATTTTTTCATAGAAATTTTGGGTTTTTGGGGAAATTAATGGTAGATTCTTGTTCAGGGGATCAAATTACATCGTAAAGGACCTATAAAAAAAATATTAA